>PVIC010029812.1:6947-22392 GCA_004025085.1 Thryonomys swinderianus
TCAGTGGTTCCGGCGCCTGCCTTGCAAGCGCAAGGACCTGAGTTCGATCCCCGGTTACCACATATAATGCTGGGCGTGGTGGCTCACGCCTGTAATCCCAGCACTCGGGAGGCAGAGACAGGAGGATTGCTGAGTTCGCGGCGGCTTACCTGGGCACCATAGTGAGCTCAGGGCCAGCCTGAACTACAAAGTGAGACCCAGTCTCCAAAAAGCAAAAAAAAAAAAATAATAATAATACAAGATTTAAAGGTACTTTCATTAACCTATATAAGGTACAACTCTGGCAAGCAAATTTCCTTTAGGTGCCCAGTCATAAACACCTGCACACAGGAACTAAAAGGACAGTTTCAAAGAACATTCGAGATTCCAAAAGGAGGTCCAAGGACTTAACTAAAGTGGTACTGCGCCAACCTTGGATGCACAAGGGCCTGAGTTCGATCCCCGGTACCGCCAAAAAAAAAAAAAAAATTCTAAAAGGAGTGTGTCCTTTTGACTTTCTCCTACTGTCTCCCTCAGATCTAAACTTGTTTCCAAGTGGAGCAACACTGAAGAAATCCTGAAATTTCCAACACCTTGAAACTAGTCAAAGCTTCCAATATTGACTGAATCAAAAAAATAAAAATATTTGGGGGCTTGAAAATTTTTCAAATTTCACATGCTAAATCAAAAACATAAGCTCAAGGACAAAACTTCACCAAACAATTACTATTTATTTCCAGTGCAATAGATGTCCAAGGAAGACTACCGAGAACAGTGAAAATTCTCCTGTAGCTCAAACAACTTGTTTTTGTCAATCAGTAACTAAGTTTTACAGGCACCAAAAAATAGGTGTATCTAGATTTCAATCAACGTCCCACATTTATCTTTTTTTGCACACCACTTTGAGGCTTAAAACTCACTTCCTCGTAAAAGTTAAAGTTAGAAGGCTGTTTTACTCATCATTACGTGATTTATAGCAATTACATATAAACTACAGGGTGTCAACAGACATGCATGTTTTCTACACCAGAATCATGCTCTGTGACAATTAAGGAGGCAACATTTCTGTCAGAAGTAAAACTCACTGATGTCTTCAGCAACATTTTATAAGAACATTTCGACAAGACAAGTGTCTTGGCTTTAGGATGCAAATCTAAAGGGAAACTAATTTCACTCATGAGTCCTCTGATGCTCTGAAAATCACAACAATCCACAGCAGGCAGCTCAAGCACTCAAATTACTCTCCCTTTCGCTGAACCCTCAGTGAACAGAACCTCCAAACAGAGACACTTTGTCTTCGTCCAACATTCTTTGCAGTGTATTCACTTCTCTACAAAGCGCCTACCTCGAGTCCAGCCTACAAAGTTGCGTACTCTAGTAACAGCCTAGAGCCACCTTGGGAAGCTGGTTAAAATGACATTTCTCAGGCTCTATCTATCTCAGAATCTCAGACTCCAATAGGTGTTAAGTACTGCCCTAGGACAAACATTTTTAACAACCTCCCCAGGTGTCCGCCCCCAGGGCTTTAAAGTTTCAGAACCACTACTCAGGGTTCAAACTGAGAGCAAGCGTTTGCCGCTAGCCAACGCACACCTGGCTTACATTGGCAATGCGCAAAATACCTCTCGCGTCCTTGAAACTGGGGGCCTTTTTCCACCTTCGGGGTCCAGAACGCCGCCTGGTTAGCCGCCAGGAACGGAAGGGGGCGCTTCCGACCCTTCTCAGAAACCCAACTCCCCGACAGGAATAAACTGAGCTGCCCCAGACCCCCAGCCGCTGCCCGAGGTGGGGGAGGGGAGGCTGGGGTCCCGCCGCGCGGAGGAGGAGGAGGAGCCGGCCGCTAGCTCGCCCCTCCGCAGGAATTCAGAGGGGTGTGCAGAAAAGGCGCCACATCCCATTCCGGCGGGGGGCCGCTCCCCACCCGACGCCTTGGGGGGTGGTTCCGTTCCGAGAGCAAGAGCGGCCCCGCCCCCTCTGCTATGGGCCGGGCCTCACCCCTCCCCCTCCCGGCGAGGAGCGCGGCGGGCCCACCCCCCCCACACCCCACGAAGGGCCCCTCCGCGACTAGCCTCACCAGGCGTGCGGCCTCGGCCCACGTGCGTTCCTTCTTCCTCTTCTGTTTGTCCTTCATCCTCCTCCGCGGTGGCGGCTCCACGCGGGACCTTCGGGTGGGGCGGGTTAGGGCGGCGGCGGCGCGGGGCTGAGGGGGCGGCGGCAGCAACGGGGAGCGCGTGGCGGCGGCGGCGGCGGCGGCGCGCGAGGACTCGGGTGCGGCCGCAGAGGGGGCGGGCGCGCGGGGACCGGCTGGCGCGAGACCCGGCGCGAGGGCGACGGTGGGGGAGGGGCAGCGAATCCACGCGCCCGCGCTGCGTCAGTCGCCCACGGCGGCGGCGGCAGCAGCCCCGCGATCGCTAAGGAATGCGACGGCTTCGCATAACCGTGGGGTCAGGGGTCACAGCTCCGGCCTCCGCTTTCCCGCTCTGCTGAAGGATCGAGACAGGACCGGCCGCAGGGCGGAACGGCGAGACGTGGCTTTCCCTCCGGCGCCTGGGTGCGTGCGTGTCTGTCGTGGGTGTGTGTGTCTGTGTGTGTGTGTGTGTGTGTGCGTGTGTGTGCGTGTATGTGTGTCTGTGTGTGTGAAGAGTGAGGAGGGGGAGTGTGGGGTTTTTTTTTTTTGAACAAAAACAAACCGAAAGGGCGACTGGGTATCGTAGTCCCACCTGCCTCTCTGTCCTCCTCCGCTCCGGAAGAATATGGCTGCACGAAGAACTCGGACCACACATCCCGGCGTGCCCTGCGGCCATCTTTTCCGCCTTCTCCCTCCCATTCCTGCTTCGCTCTGGGCTCGGTAGGAAAAGGGGTGGGCCAATGCTCGAGGAAGGGGCTGGGCGGAGTCTCGCGAGGTGCGGGAACTGGCTGGGGCCCGCAGGATGATGGGAGGCTTTGCTGGGAAGGGGCGGTGGCTGCCCTCCTTTCTCCGCGCTTAACCCTTTCAAAGCTTCTAGTCTTTGGATCGCTGGTCTGGTGAGGATGGGGATTGGGAATTGGAGGGTCGACTCCCCGTTCCCAGCTTGTCCCTCTGCCCATCTCAGCGGTTCTCATCTACACTTCTTGTAGATGACGAGAGGCAGGATTTTTCCCGTTTGGTCCGCCCCTAAATGACTCACTGCCTTATAATGAGACAAAAAGACAGTCATACCAGAAAAACGGTTTTTCCACGACTGACAGTTCTAGACGGTTCCCCATTTCCTCCTGTGCTTTCATGCCGCTGTTATTTATAGAAGCTGCACCTGCAGCGTAAGCATTCTTACCAGTTGGTGAACTTGGTGATAGGATGGCAGGTAACGAACTTGAGGGCATATTAACGAGTGCACCTGACAGTATGTTTAGAAGCAGTATCTTGTAGAGAACTCAGGCTTAGAATCAAATGAACCTAGACCGGAATCCTGGCTGGTTCATTCCTTGCCTTCCCACTCAACCTCCCTGAGCCTGTTCTCTGACCTGTATTGGGCCAATGTCTCACAGAATTATTAGAATTAAAATTAACATAAAACGTCTGGTAGAGAAAAAGACATTAAGTTCATATAATTTGGTCCCTAGTATAGAGCACATGTTTATTAAGTGGAAGAAGCTGTTACCAGCTAATAATGGAGTGTATTTAGGAAGACTCTCTGAGCCTTGGTTACAGAACATTAAACTAAATGAGATTTGAAGTACCTAGCACACTGGAGATTTGCTATGCATATTTGTTGAACCAATGTCCAGAAACATTTCTACAATCAGTCCTGAGCTGATTGAAAGCCAGCTCTTTAAAAGTATAAAAGCAGGAGCTAGAGATTTAGCTTAATGGTTCCAGCATCTGCCTGGCAAGCACAAAGTCCCAAGTTCCATCTCCATTACCACACATCACAATGCCGGGCATGGCTCATGCCTGTAATCCCAGCACTCAGGAGCCAGAGGCAGGAGGACTGCTGAGTTTGAGAGTTCCCTGGGCTACATAGTGAGTTCAGGGCCAGTCTGAACTGTAAAGTGAGACCCTCTCTCCAAAAAATAAATAAAGCTATAAAAGTAGGATCAGTGGCCACACTGGAAAGATTTCCATGGATAAGAAAACACAGCCTGCATTCCTTGTGGAGAACACAGGAGAGAACCAGGATTTTAAAAGCATTATCTTACAGCCCAACCCCTAACATGAAAAGAGTTCAGTGATCCTGCTTCTAGTACTGTTCACACAAGACTGCCATATGCAGGAGACAAAGTCCTACCAAATGTACAGGCTGCAGAAGTTGAAATAAGGCACTTATTTTTTTTTTTTTGAGACAGGGTCTCACTTTGTCATTCAGGCTGGCCCTGAGCTCACTATGTAGCTCAGGCAAGCTTTGAACTCAGCAGTCCTCCTGCCTCTGCCTCCCAAGTGCTGAAAATAAGGCACATTTTAAAATTTCTTCTCAGGCCAGGGATTTAGCTCAGTGGTTCCACACCTGCCTTGCAAAGGCAAAGTCCTGAGTTTGGTCCAGTAACCACATACAACAATACCGGGTGTAGTGACTCACCTACCAGCAATCAGTACCACATACCACAGTGCTGGATGTGGTGGCTCATGCCTATAATCCCAGCACTGGAGAGGCAGAAGCAGGAGGATTGCTCAGTTCAAGGCTACCCTGGGCTACATAGTGAGCTCAGGACCAGCTTGAACTACAAAACAAGACCCTGTCTCAAAATAATAATTTATTCTGATTTCACCCCAACAGGAAGAAGAGGAAATATCCTCCTCCCCAAAATTGACTTGGTTTCTGTATTTTTTCCCCCCAGTCTACAGCTGATAGAGTAACCTTTGATAGGGCATCTGGCTTATTTTAAGTATCTTTTTGAGTAGCTTCATACAAAAAGTTACTGGAGAAGATTCACCAAAATGTATATGTTTTAGTACTTAAAAACTGTGGTAAGCAGAATATTATCCTCCCTGCTCACCTCAGATATCCAAGTATTAGTGTCCTTAGTGCAGTGGTGGCAAACCTATGGGATGCACACACTGCAGCAGGCTGTTGAAAGCCATGAAAGGTTTGCCATCACTTCCTTAGAGGCTGTGAACTTAGTACATTTAATGGCCAAGTGAATTTTACAGATGGAATTCAAGATCTTAAATTATAGAGATGTATCGGGAGGGGGCCCTTAAAAGCAGAAGAGGAAGGCAAAGATATTTTGGAGAGATAAAGCAAAATTAGATTCAAAGTTTGAGAGGAACTGGATTCACAGTTGACTTTGAAAGTGACCCCAAGCTAAGGACGTAAACTCCCCCTAGAATCAGAAAATTTGCTACCAACAGCCAATGAAAAAATGAATCAGGCCGTGGACTTACCTTAGGGTATTGTGCCTGCCTGGCAAGTGCCAGGTCCTGAGTATGATCCCCAGAACCAGAAGAAGAAGAAGAAAAAAAAAAGGAATCTCTGTCTTATAACCTTGTGGAACTGAATTCTGACAACCCAGCTGAGTTTGGAAACAGTCTTTAGAAAAAATATAGACACCTTAATCCCAGCCTTCGATTTGAAGCACAGAACCAGCTGTGCCACGCTGCATCTGGGTTTCTGGCCCATACGAAATATGAAATATAAATGAATGTTGTTTCAAACCACTAAATTTATCATAACTTTACAGCCTCAAAGAGAGATAATATAGGCACTATTGAATAACACCTTTTCCTCCAGTGAACTGCTTCGCTCTCACAGTTGGGTTGTGCCATAGAGGAGTCCAGGTGTGAATATATCAAGATAACCTGCCTTTGCAGAATCAAACAGGAACTAATTATAACATTAAAGGAAGCATGAAAAAAGAATATATTCAGAAGACTATAGAAAATACTTATTGGAAAGTTGGCTTTAAACCTAAAGTGGGTGTGATTTGTTTTTTAATTAATGAAATTCCTGAATTTTATTTCTTTTGCTAGAAGCACCAAACCACAAACCTATACATTTTTTAGTGTTCATTTTTTTCTTTTTCATTATAGTAATGGGGGGGGGGAGCAGGGTTTCGCTTTGTAATTCAGGGTGGCCCTGAGCTCACTATGTAGCCCAGGCTAGCCTTGAACTCAGCAATCCTCCTGCCTCTGCCTCCAGAGTGCTGGGATTACAAGTGTGAGCCACCATGCCTGGCATTGTGATATGTGGTACTGATTGCATGGGCATGAGTCACCCCCACCCCATATTGTTGTATGTAGTTACCCGGGATCAAACTAGGGACCTTGCACTTGCAAGGCAGGTGCTAGAACCACTGAGCTAAATCTCTGACCCATAATATTTTTACTATAAGTTTATTACTTTGGAAGTCAACACAGGTACCAGAGGCAGTGCAAGATAAACAGGAGTGACATTCAGCCATACATCGTGCGAGGGATGAGTCAGTCTTCATAGTTATAATCAAAGAACAAAACTAGTATTCACCCAGGAATTCCCAAGACAGGTATACCCCTGACCTTCACAGTGAGACAGTTATTGCCTCTGCATCTGGACTCCAGCAAGCCCAGATTTGAATTGCTTGGCAGTCCTGTGTGAGCTAAAGCAAGTTAGGAAACCTCTCACTGAGTCAGTGCTGTTATTTGGACAAGCGTATATAGCAAATTCAAAAGATGAGCTGTGTATGGTATTCTGCATCTAAGGTCCTAGGTATTTAGAAAGCTGAACCAGGAGGATCTCCTGAACCCAGGAGTTCAAGACCAACCTGGGCAATATGAGACCTATCTATTAAAAATAATGAGGGGTTGGAGGGTTAGTTCAGTGGTTCCGGCGCCTGCCTCACAAGCACAAGGTTCTGAGTTCGATACCCAGTAACCACATACAATGTTGGGCGTGGAGACTCACGCCCACCAGCAATCAATACCACATACCACAGTGCTGGGCGTGGTGGCTCATGCCTGTCATCCCAGCACTCGGGAGGCAGAGACAGGAGGATTGCTGAGTTCTAGGCTTGCCTGGGCTACATAGTGAGCTCAGAGCTAGCCTGAACTACAAAGCGAGACCCTGTCTCAAAAAAAAAAAGATATTATTTTTGCTCCACTTCCAGCAAAGCAGATGATTACCAAATGTGTAAATTTCTGATCTGTCCCCATTACATTTCTTTGTATGATGTTTGGTTTATGACTGCTTGCGTGAACATGTACTTGGGTTCATCATCCTACCCCAAAACTGACCAAATCATTGGTACATGGTAGACACTCAAACTGTTGAATGAATGACTCTTAGTAAATACTTCACTGCAGAAAATCTTTGAGGAATAATTTTCCACTGAATGAGCCCTAGACAGTATTTCAGCCTACTCAGAGGTGGGCAAGACCAAAACATGATTTCACCTAAACAGATTGATGCAAGTTATAAAGCCGGGCAGACATAGATACTTTGTAACCTTGCTGCTCCTGTTGTCACAGAACCTGCCCCAATGAGGGGTGGCCCTAACTCAGGTCACCTGTTATTGACCAGGCTTTGAACTCTGCTGTTTTTCAGTCCACCATATAACTAGAAGTGGTTTTTAAATTACAAAAAAAGGGCTGGAGATTTAGCTCAGTGGTTCCGGCGCCTGCCTCGCAAGCACAAGGTCTTGAGTTCGATCTCAGTGACCACATAGAATGCTGGGCGTGGAGACTTACGCCCACCAACAATCAACACCGCATACCACAATGCCAGGCATGGTGGCTCACGCCTGTAATCCCAGCACTCGGGAGGCAGAGACAGGAGGATTGCTGAGTTCAAGGCTAGTCTGGACTACCTAGTGAGCTCAGAGCCAGCCTGAACTACAAAGTGAGACCTTGTCTCAAAAAAACAAAAAACAAAAAAACAGGCATGGTACAGCATGCCTTTAATCCTAACATGTGGGGGCTAAGGATCTAAGGCAGGATGATTGCCAAGTTCAGGGTCAGTTCAACCTACACATTGAGATCCTGTCTCCAAAAAAAAAAAATGTTGGGCCGGAGGGTTAGCTCAATGGTTCCGGCGCCTGCCTCGCAAGTGTAAGGACCTGAGTTCGATCCCCGGTTACCACATACAATGCTGGGCGTGGTGGCTCACGCCTGTAATCCCAGCACTCGGGAGGCAGAGACGGGAGGATTGCTGAGTTCGCGGCGGCTTGCCTGGGCACCATGGTGAGCTCAGGGCCACCCTGTCTCCAAAAAGCAAAAAAAAAAAAAAAAAATTGTTAGTAAAATGTTATAGTTATCTATGACTTGTAAGGTGTTGGTTGATTTTGGGGTTTTTTTCTTTCTACAAAATATTTTAATAGAAAAAATTCTTTTTCATTTCAACTACAGAACACTAAGGTGACAAGGATGAGTAATATTTTTTTCTTCTTAAAACCTGTCTCTATTTTCTAAATCTAGAATAAGTATGTACTACTTTATGATGGAAAAATAAAAATTTCCAGAGCAATGAGAGAACATTTTTATAATAAATTCCTCTTTTCATTCGGCTTTAAAAAGATTTGTAGAACCCCTTAGAATGGCCTCATAGAATGACCTGAGCTGTTTGGTTTTTTTTTTTTTTTTTTTAAACACAATGGTGAAAAATTAAAGCTCCCACTTGATTTGCTAAAGTTTTTAGGTGGAGATTTCATGGCCTCACTAAGGAACCATTCTTTCTTACTGCCAAACAGATGCACTCAACATAAATCCTGTAGCCTCAATTTAAGCCATTTCCTCTGTAAAGAAGGAAAAGGACCTTTAAAGTACATTTTAACACCAAAATGACAAGAGTGGCAGAGGTAGAATGAGATTGGCGAATTGTTTCATTTCCAGTTTTTATAATGAAAACATTTACTTATACCTTACCCCAAATAGCTTTTTGTTCTCCTCTTCCTTAGCGATAATTAGTGTCTAAATGTGAAGCTGAGGGCCTATAGAAATGGTTTTCAGGGCCAGGGATTTAGTTCAGTCGTTCTGGTGCCTACCATACAAGCACACGGTCCCTTATTTGATCCCCAGTACCAAAACAAAGGTTTTCATAGGCTTTAAGTCTCAATGTTACAACCGTCCTGTGCAGTGAGTAAGAAGGCCAGTAAAACAAAGATTCCACAATTAGTTGCTCCTAGAATCATGGTTTAAATCCCCAAGTCCTCATTCTAGAATCTTTCCTAAGATCTTGTGATAGCCAGCCTCCAAACTGGTCCCCCAGCAGTTCCTCTGCTCCTAATACTGTATTCCCTGCCTTTTAAGGCTCCTTCCACTTTGAAAAGTGCTGAACTGTCAACCAGTAAGCAAGTGAGAAAATGACTGTGTGGCCTTTGGGACCAGGTCAGAAGAGACACTGCAGCTCTTCTTGTTCTCTGAGTTCATATAGTGAAGGCCATCACCATGTCACAAGGTCAAGCAGCCTTGTGGAAAGCTCCACATGACAGTAGGTCCAGAAAGTTTCAGATGACTCCAACTGTGGCCAAGAATATGGACTACAGCCTCACAAAAAACAGCTACAGTTAGGGCTGGGGATTTAACTCAAGTGTTACCCCACCTACACTGGAAGCACAAGGGCCCTAGTTAGATCCCTGGTACTGCAAAAACAAACAAACAAAAAAAAACCCCAGCCACAATCACCCAAAGAAACTGGATTTCTTCCTTTGAAGGAAGCTAAGTTCTTTTCAAAGTCACTAAATTTTGAGGTAACTTGTCTCTTACCAGATGTTTGTTTTGTGGGTTTTTTTTTTTTTTTTTTTGTACAGGAGGACCTTGCTTACAAGGCAGGCCAAATGCCACTGAGATAAACCCCCAGCCCTCCAGATGGTTAGTAATAAAATCATAGTAATGCTTGCCATCTGGGTGGTTCTTATCTTGTGTGGAATCTGTTAAAAAAATTAACTAACCCTCCTTTCAAACCATATACATTTATCTATTTATACAAAATTTTGTGCAATGGTCCATGTTGTTCCCAGCCCCTTTGAAGCCAATTCATAGTCAAAGTAGTAACAGTTGTTGTAGTGATCCCTTTTTTTCTGAGAAGTGTGGAGAAATAAAACCACTCTTCCAGGGTTGGGGAATGTAGTTCAATGCTAATAAATAAAAACCAACTGTCCCAACTCCTGAGACAAATATGAAAATTAGATAATGAAAATATATGGTGAATGTTTACTTTTTTTTTTTGAGACAGTCTCCTATGAAATTCAGGCTGGCCTTGAACTCACTATGTAGCCCAGGCTGGATAGCCATCCTCCTGGCTCAGCCTCTCAAGAGCTGGGGTTACAGGCAAGTGCCATCACCTCCCCTGACCACTTTTTCTTTTTTATAGTAAAGACACATGGCCATTAAACCCTCAGAACACTCCTCCTCAGTTCAAAACACTTATCATTTCTGCCTCTTTTTAAACAGTTCTAGAAGTCCACTTTTGTGAGAGTCTTTACAAGGTGAGATCAGAACTACAGTGAATGTTGCTGGCGTCCTATAGAAAGGCAAGCTCCTAAGAACATTAATGGTGTGTCTTCATCTACCTTATTCACCAGAACAGGTACCATGTGACTTCTAGCTCCTCCCCCAAATCAAAATGACCATGAAAGATCAATGTCCCAGTGGATTCAAGACACTGAGGCAGCTGTCACAGACACTAAAAGAGAATGTCCAGAGTGGCTTCAGAAAGTGGAAGGAACAATGTGTGTTTGAAGTGAGGGGGAGTATTTTGAGGGAGATTAATGGTAATGTATCTTTTTGGAATACTTTTAAATTCTACAACCTATTTCTCAGTAACATCTCATATATATCAGAGCCAGATTTTAAACCCAACCAATCCAACTTTTCCAATAGCACACACTTAGCCATCTTACTGTTCTGCATCGCTAGGACTTGCGGGTCAGTTAAGTAACCCTTACCCCTTTGTCTCTCATCTGCATTCTACCTTTTAAATCTATGGTTTGCATTTCTTTGGACCATTTCAATTGTAATGGGTCTCAAAACCCTTTGTGTATTAGTTTTCACCAAAGACAAAAAAACAAGGTCAGTGATTGAGGGTCCTTGGTCTAATGGAATCACAATACACATGATTAAGACCTGTGTTAAAATCTTTTGGACAATGAGGCAGCAACAGATGCTGAGAGTGTAGACTTTAAGAGGAAGTGATGCTTAGGTGGGCCTTAAAAGGCCCAAGGAGGGTTTCAGATTTAGCTCAGTGGCTCTGGCATCTGCCTGGCATACACAAGGTCTGGAGTTGAATCCCCAGTAGCACATACCACAATGCTGTGTTGGTGGCTCACCCCTGTAATCCCAGCACTCGGGAGGCAGAGGAAGAAGGATTGCTGAGTTCGGGGCTAGCCTGAGCTGCATGGTGAGCTCAGGGCCAGCCTGAACTACAAAGGGAGAACTTTTCTCAAAACATAACAAAAATCTAGTGAAGAGCTGGGTATTGTGGCATATGCCTGTCACACTTAAGAACTTGGGAGGCTAAGGTAGAATAATAGCTGTGAGTTTGAGGTGAGCCTGTGTTACCTAGAAATTCAAGGCCAATCTGAACTACATAAGACAACCCTGTCAAAAAAAAAAAAAGAAAAGAAAAAAATTATATATATATTTCCCTCTTAACATTGATGACTTCAGTGCCTATCCAGAGTTCACTGTCAGCCAGATGAGGTCAAAGGTTGCTGGTTTAGGCTCTGCCTTGCCCCTTTAGTAGAAAGGCTTAGTAGAAAGAGAAGAGCAGTAACAGCACGGGACACCATCCATTGCCACTGATAATCACCTCAGACGGGAGCTCTGGGAATTTAGCACACAGTTAGAAACAATCCCTGCATTCATGGATGGATGACAAGTGATAGCAAACTGATGCAGTACATGTCCTGAAAGTAGCCTGGAGTTCTGCTAGAGGGGAGAACAGGAGCTTATCTCAAGGCTGACACAAGCTAAAGAAGGAATTATTTCCCAACCTAACAGAGTATAAAATAAACACTCAAGAATTAATAACTTTATGTACCAGTAATAATCCTATTCCATGGAATAATAAAGGATCCCATTCATAAGCAATAAAAATTCATACCATCAGGAAATATGGTTAAATGTATGGGTCTTACACAAAGAAAAGCACAAAACTCTCCTAAGGCCGAGCATGGTGGCTCACACCTGTAATCCCAGCACTCGGGAGGCAGAGCCAGGAGGATTGCTGAGTTCGAGGCTTGCCTGGGCTACATAGTGAGCTCAGAGCCAGCCTGAAATACAAAGTGAGAGCTTGTCTCAAAAAAAACAAAACAAAAAACTCTCCTAAGGACCATAAGGCCTTAGAACAATGAAGGTGGGAGCTTTCCTTTCATTGGAAGGATCCTGTAACATGTGGATACTAATTTTCCCCAATTTGTCTCCCAGGTAAATGTCTTCTAAATGAAGTTTTCAGTATATTTAATTGCCAAAATGTCCCTGGAAAAATAGGTGTATCTTTATCATTACAAACAAATTAAACTTTACTGACAAAATACCATGTGCCAGGCCACATCTGAGAATTTTCTCTACATCATATCTTTACAAAAAACACCACAGAGGGGCCAGGGATTTAGCTCAGTGGTTCCAGTGTACCTGGTGAGTACAAGGTCCTGAATTCAATTTCCAATACCACACACCACAAAACTGGGCGTGGTGGCTCACACCTATAATCCCAACACTCCAGAGGCAGAGGCAGGAGGATTGCTGAGTTCCAGGCTTGCCTGGGCTACATAGTGAGTTCAGGGCCTGCTTGAACTACAAAGTGAGACCCTGTTTCAAAAAAACTAAAATGAAAAAAAAAACACCATAGAGGAAGTACTATTATTAGATGCAGAAGCAGAGGTTCCAAGAGAAAAACTAACTTGTTTAAGGTCCCACAGTCAATAACTGGTCAAGTCACGTTGGGATTAAACTCAGACTAGCTGACCCCAAAGGCAATGAACTTAAGCATTCTGCTCTATTGCCAAGAAAAGTATGAAGATGAATGACCTTGGGTTTGTTCTACCAGATACTAAAATAAACTAGGTAGCTACAACTAAAGCAGTATAATTTTGGTAAAGAACAGATAGACATATTAAAACAAACACTATAGATACAGAGGCAGCTGTATAAGGAATGATAAGGTGATATTTCAAGTTGGTAGAGAAAAGGTGGAAGTCAGCAGAAAGGGACTAACCATAGATTAATTACTGGGAGGAAAATGAAGCTGGAATACTCATTTTAAAAATCCACCTAGATGAAAGATAGTCTCATAATCCTGGAACTGAAAGTCTTTAACATGATATCAAAGTTTAAGGAAATAAAAGTTATCAAGCAAGGCAGGTGAGGGCATGCACAGCTGTAACCTTAGCTTCTCTGGAAGTTAAGCAGGATGATCACAAGTAAGAGGCCCACCTAGGCAATTTAGTGATGCCCCTTCTTTTTTTTTGAGACAGGGTCTCACTTTGTAGTTCAGGCTGGCCCGGAGCTCACTCTGTAGCCCAAGGCAAGCCTTGAACTCAGCAATCCTTCTGCCTCTGCCTCCCCCGTGCTGGAATTACAGGCATGAGCCACCATGCCCAGCACTGTGGTATGTGGTATTGATTGTTGGTGGGCGTGAGTCACCACACCCAGCATTGTATGTGGTTACTGGGATCAAAATCATGACCTTGCGCTTGCAAGGCAGGCGCTAGAACCACTGAGCTAAATCTCGGCCTGTGATGCCCTTCTTAAAATGAGCTGGCCATGTAGCTTAGTGATAGAATGGTATACACAAAGCCTGGTAAACACAAAGTCCTAGGTTCAATCCAAAACCCATCAAGTAAATCACTAGTTTTAACGACATGAAATTAAAATTTGGATGTGACAACAATGTACTACACATAAACCAGGAGTGGTGGCACATGCCTGTAATACCAACAGTCAGGTTACTGGGCTGGGCTACCTGGTAAACTCAAGGTGAGCCTCAACCACATAATGAGATCCTATCTCAAAAAACACAAACACACACATACATACATACATACATACATATACACACACACACAAACACATACTATACACAAGACTAAAGATAAGTGAAGAGTGTCACATATAGGAAAAAAGTTAGAATGCTTTTTTTTTTTTTTTTGAGACAGGGTCTCGCTTTGTAGTTCAGGCTGGCCCTGAGCTCACTATGTAGCCCAGGCAAGCCTCGAACTCAGCAATCCTCCTGTCTCTGCCTCCCAAGTGCTGGGATGACAGGCGTGAGCCACCATGCCTAGCAAAAGTTAGAATTCTTAATAAACAAGGTGTTTGGGTTGTGTTTGTGCTGGTGCAGAGGATTGAACCCTCCGCTTTCACACTGAGCTGCATCCCCACTAAATTGGCCAAGGTGGGCTCAAATTTGCAGCCATTCTGCCTCAGTCTAAGTATCAGGATTATAGGTATGGTTCTCCAAAAGCTTTTTATACTTTGGTAGGGAACACCTGAAATGGTGAATAGCAATGTGCTAATGAGGACATTTTTTTGTTTTAGAAAAAAACAAAGAAATGAACACTTGAAAAGATTCCCAACTTGTTAGTAATCTTAAAACTGCAGATTAAAGGGCCGGAGGGTTAGCTCAGTGGTTCCGGTGCCTGCCTCGCAAGCGCAAGGACCTGAGTTCCATCCCTGGTAACCACATATAACGCTGGGCGTGGAGACACGCCCACCAGCAATCAACACCGCATACCACAATGCTGGACGTGGTGGCTCACGCCTGTAATCCCAGCACTCGGGAGGCAGAGACAGGAGGATTGCTGAGTTCGCGGCGGCTTGCCTGGGCACCATAGTGAGCTCAGGGCCAGCCTGAACTACAAAGCGAGACCCTGTCTCCAAAAAGCAAAAACAACAACAACAAAAAACCCCTGCAGATTAAAAACAATGTTGATAACATTATTTTTCAATAGATTACACTAACAAAAGTTAAAATGATTTAGTGTTAGCAAGAATATAGGGAAGTGGGCATAATTTACCAGTGGTAGGTATAAAGTATACAAATTTATATAGTTGGTCTGGGAAGTGGTTTGGTGATATGGCACAAAATTATGGTAGCTCTGGGTATATTAGTATTGAACCCAAGTCTGGGTGACACAAAAATAATGTAACAAAAAAGTCTTTGATCTAGTAATTCACTTAGAAGGATTTATTCCAAGGAAGAAATTAAACACATGAACAGTTATCTATTTTCAAGGTTTCTATTAGAGGACTGTATAAAACAGTAAAACATCTGGAAATGACCTCAGTCATTTGATGATCAACCATCAAGAATGTTAAATAGGGCCGGAGGGTTGGCTCAGTGGTTCCAGCGCCTGCCTCGCAAGCGCAAGGTCCTGAGTTTGATCCCCGGTAACCACATATGATGCTGGGCGTGGAGACACACCCACCAACAATCAACACCGCATACTACAATGCCGGACGTGGTGGCTCACGCCTGTAATCCCAGCACTCGAGAGGCAGGGACAGGAGGATTGCTGAGTTCGCGGCAGCTTGCCTGGGCACCACAGTGAGCTCAGGGCCAGCCTGAACTACAAAGCGAGACCC
>PVIC010029813.1:0-22289 GCA_004025085.1 Thryonomys swinderianus
CTGTCTCTGCCTCCCGAGTGCTGGGATGACAGGCGTGAGCCACCACATCCGGCACTGTGGTGTGTGATATTGATGGCTGGTGGGCGTGAGTCACCACGCCCAGCACTGTATGTGGTTTCTGGGATCGAACTCAGGACCTTGTGCTTGCGAGGCAAGAGCCAGAACCACTGAGCTAAATCTCCAGCCCTCTCCCTCAATTTTTTCCTGCTCTCATTTTATGTAGGCTGTTTGAAACTTTAAAATTTAGAGTTTTTTTTTTCTAAAAATACCCCCTTTTCTTTCCAGCTGCACTTCAAATTTCTAAAAGGTGATAGTAATTCATACTGTATCTAAAACGTTTGTTTTCATGTAATGCTCGGAAGAAAATTGATGACTCTACTACAAGCATTTTAAGAGCCATATATTTGCAAAGCTGTATTGAAAAGAAGTACTTAGCCTTCAAGGTGCTCTAGAGTAAACAAACCTTGCTCTAAATTGTCCCACCAGGTTCTCAAACTGTCCTCACTGTGATAACACAAAAGGGTTTACCTTGAACACTGAATAAAAAACACTTCCGAATGATTTTTATGCTTTAGGAATTTATGAAAAACTGATGGACAAAGACATAAATGTCACAGCAGAACAAATATAATGATGAGATAGTATATTAACTGCTTTGCCACCATTACCTATTCTGATAAACCTTTCAATGTTACTTTATCCTTGAAACCGCACAGTCCACAATAATACAGTAAATTACAGTACAAAGTAGTCTAAATTCTACCAGTTTTTTGTATTTTCATGTTGACCTTAGCTTGCTATGATATTTTTAAATTATACAGCAATGTATATGAATAACAACTATACTAGGTCAGGCATGGTGGTACACGTCTGGAATCCCAGCGCTCAAGAGGCAGAGGCAGGAGGATTGCCCCAAGTTCAAGGTGAGGCTGAACTACAATGCGATACCTTGTATCAAAAATAAAACCAAACAAAACAAAAAAGAAAAAAACAAGCTATATGATAATTATTTGTTCTAAGAGCAGTAGCTACCAGTAGTTGAGGATGTGTATGGCTTCCTAATTCCTAAAACAATATTATTTTACTCCATTCTCTCTACAAGGCTACAAATTATTATTATTCTCATTTGACAGACTAGAAAGTGAAGATCAGAGTTTGACCTGCTGAGGGTCACGTGGCCAGTAAGTGTTGAAACAGAGACAGCCACTACTAACACCAGCAATAATAACACTAAAGTAATACTAACAGTAAAGTAATATCACTAGACTTGGTAAATTTACTAATTGTCATCTTGCACATCAATAACCTTGAAACATCCAGGCTTATTTTTCTGTTGTTAACAAGGCACACATGATTTTGCTTTGTTTTGGTGTGGGTTTGGGTACAAAAAAAATCAATGTAATTTTCATGTTAAAAATATGAGTGATATCATTAAAAAATGACAGAGTATAGAACTCCAAAAATGAAAAATCTCACAAAAACAATGACTATGCTGGCAAAAATTATAAGACAGGAATCAACATTTTCTGAACTCTGGAATTTAATGAAAAACGAACAACCAAAGGACTGCATAATGAATAAAAGAAGTTGCTTGGATACAGGAGATGTGGTTTTATATAAAATGGAGTATTACTCTGCCATAATGAATGACAAGTTTCATTCATTTATGTGCAAATGGACATACCTTGAGGATACACTAATAAATGAAATAAATAGATCAGATATGTAAATACCTTTTCTCTGATATGAGAACCTATACATGTAAATGAGTTCTAGAATGCATGATAGCTTTTGTGAAATAGGAAATATTCAAAGGGAATGTGGTAGGGGACAGTAATGAGAGGAAAGAATAAATATGATTTGGAAAGAAAAAGAAAGAACATGTATATGGGGGTAAGGGGTTGTGGGGTGGGTAGGGATATGGGTAAAAATGAGAATTAACTTCTATCATATACTGGTACAAATTCCCCAATGTTGAATATGATTGTGAGCTGTATATAAAATGTACCAATAAAGAATTCAATTTTAAAAAATGAAGTTCCTGAATTTTAGAAGATTGTGATGACATTTTCTATTATTTAATACAATCCTCCTTTCCCACCACCATCCCATGGGAATGCCAGCCTATATTCTAAGTATGGATAGCTGGTTACCAGAGGGAGAAAATACAGTTTCTTCTCAAGAACTGTGATTGCATGACTTGATTTGTTTGGCAGCTCACTGAAAGATTGGTGTAAAGAATTAAACTTGTTCTGCATTCATCAAAACAGTTTTTTTATTTTATTTATTTATTTATGTTTGCAGTACCAGGGATCAAACTCAGGCCCTTGTGTATCCAAGGTTGGTGCAGTACCACTTGAGCTAAATCCCCAGCCCCAATCAAAACAGTTTTGAAGATGGAGTGGCTTTCAGAGTTTCATTTGTTTAAAGTATATGAAGTCATATACGTGGGATAAGGAATAACAGACAGGCAGGTAAGCAGATGGTAAAATGTCTAGGAAAGAAGAGACTGGGAAAGGATATGCATGGGAGAATAAGAGCTTTGAAAAAAGAGAATGGAAATATGAGATAAGAAAAATAACACAAAAGCACAAGTATTAACATCTATTTAATATAAGGACAAGAAAAAATTAGTGAAGAAAAATTTTTACAAAAATAAAAGATTAGGGCCGGAGATTTAGCTCAGCAGTTCCGGCGCCTGCCTCGCAAGTGAAGGTCCTGAGTTTGATCCCATAACGATACAATGCTGGGCATGGTGACTCACACCCACCAGCAATCAATACCACAATACCACAGTGCCAGGCATGGTGGCTCACGCCTGTAATCCCAGCACTGGGGAGGCAGAGACAGGAGGATTGCTGAGTTTGAGGTTTGCCTGGGCTCCATAGTGAGCTCAAGGCCAGCCTGAACTATAAAGCGAGACCCTTTCTCAAAATTAATTGATTAATTAATTAATTATTTTTAAAAAGATTAAATATGCAAGAGTTCAAATTAAAGGACACCATAAAGTGGCAAGATGATAAATAATAAAAAGATCACTTGGACATTTTCATAATTTAAAATATCAAAATAAGATAATATTTTAACAGAATGCATAAAGAACATGAAAAGACAATCAGATGGACATGAGACTTGTTTTATCACTGTATTGCTTGCTACAATTTAGATATATGATCATTCATCATATGGAATTTATATCTGTACATGATACTTCATTTATTTTTCTCATTCTCCGCTCATATTTTTTTCTTTTCTTTTTTTGAGACAGGGTCTTTCTTTGTAGTTAGTTTTAAAAAATCTATTTTATCCAATCTCCAGTTGATGGGCATTTGGGTTGTTTCCAAGATTTAACTATCACAAACTGAGCTGCTATGAACATGGGTGCACAATTTTCACTATGATATGAATCTTTTAATTCTTTTGTGCATATCCCCAGCAGGGAAATGGCAGTGTCAAATGGGACCTCTAATCCTAGTTTTCTGAGGAAACTCCACACTGATCTCTACAATGGTTGTACCAGACTACAATCCCACCAACAGTGGAGAAGTCTGCCTTCCTCTCTGCAGCCTTGCCAGCATTTGCTGCTGCTTAATTTCAAAATAGCACCCATTCTTTGTAGAGTGGGATGAAATCTCAGTATTTTTTTCATCTGCATCTCTCAAATGACCAGTGATGTTGAGCATTCTTCATATGTTTTTTGGTTGCTTTTATATCTTCCTCTGAAAATTGTGCCCTCTTGTCCTTCATCTGAGAAATATGTATTCATCTCAGACACCCATTTTGGTATTGGGTCTTTAAATTTGGGGAATTCAATTTTTTTCAGTTCTTTATATTTTGTAGGTATCCATTTTCTCTCTGAGGAACAACTGCAAAAAAAATTGTGCCATTCTCTTGGTTGTCTTTTTACTCTGTTGGTATTTTTTTAATTGTAAAATAAGTACATTTTATATACACATCATGATCACACTCAACATTGAAAATTTATACCAGTATATGACAGGACTTAATTCTCCTTAATTTCCCATTCCCCTACCCACCCTAAATCTCCTACCCCCTATATGCATGAGTTTCCCCTTTTATTAACCATCACAATTTTTCCTTTCCCCTCATTACTTCCTCCTTCCCCCCATTTTCCTTAGAATATTTTCTATTTTACAATGTCAGTTCTACATTTTAGGACTTATTTACATCTTCAGTTGCCCATACCAGATAAAAGATACGGTATTTACACATCTGTGGCAAATTTATTTCACTTATAAGTATCTCCTCAAGGTACATCCATTTGAGCATAAATGACTCAAACTTATTCTTTATGGCAGAGTAATACTCCATTTTATTTAAAAACCACTTTTTTTTTTTTTTTGAGACAGGGTCTTGCTTTGTAGTTCAGGCTGGCCCTGCGCTCACTATGGAGCCCAGGCAAGCTGCCGCGAACTCAGCAATCCTCCTGTCTCTGCCTCCCGAGTGCTGGGATGACAGGCGTGAGCCACCACGCCCGGCACTGTGGTATGTGGTATTGATTGCTGGTGGGCGTGAGTCTCCACGCCCAGCATTGTATGTGGTTTCCGGGGATCGAACTCAGGACCTTGAGCTTGCGAGGCAGGCGCCAGAACCACTGAGCTAATCCTCCAGCCCAAAAACCACATTTTCTTTATCCAGTCCCCAGTTGATGGGCATTTGGGTTGTTGCCAAGATTTAGCTATCACAAACTGAGCTGCTATAAACATGGATGCACATCTGTCACTCTGATATGAATCTTTTAATTTTTTCATGTATATCCCTAACAGGGCTGTTGGTATTTCTTTTGCTCTGAAAAAAACTTTTTAATAAGATGAGATCCCAGTTATTGATTCTTTGTAATATTTCCTGTGCAATCAAGGTTTTGTTCTTATAACTACATCTTCAAGAATTTCACTTATCCACTCTTCCAGCAGATTTAGTGTTTGTTTTAATATTTAGATCTTTGATATATTGTGATTTTACTTTAGCATATGGTGAGAGACATGCATCTAATTTTAATCTATGGCATGTGGAGAGCCAGTTTTTCTAGCAACATTTATTTAGTTATATGGGATGCAAAAAAAGTGTAGTAGGATTTTTCAAAACACTGAAAAAGAATGTTGAACCCAGATTTTTTTTATGCTGCTCAAATATTTTTCAAATGTTATAGCAGTCAGTACAGATATTTATATGGGTATGTTTATTTTTCAAGCAATCCAGTTGTAAACTTAGAATTTTTGTATTTTTCTGCAAATACACTTCAATAAATTGTTTTTAAAAGCACATGATGGGGAAGAGATGGGAGGGCAAAGAAAGTTTTTTTTGTTTTTTTTTCCAGGTTCTTATATTAAAAACAGAACAACTAGACAAAACCAGTAACAAAACTGATTAATATTGATAGATAATATCAGCATATGAAGAGAAACTACCAATAGCAACATCATATGCACTGTATCAGTAATTCTGTGGAAACAAGCAGAGGGCATATGAAGACCTAAGACCAAGAAAATACTGAAATTGCCAGTAAAAACTCAGTGAAAAACACAATGACCAAATTTGTAGCAGTATCTGAAACTGAAAGAGTTTTTACTATTCCAACAGTAAATGAATGGAATGAGAGATACAATAATAAAATCTGAAGAAGGTAGAGAAATCTAATCACAGAAATGTTCAAAATGCACAAGAAAGTCAAAGATAATTCCTGGAAAAGAAAAAGTATTTGGCTATGAGAATTTGAAGGTATAAATGAGTTTTAAAATGTATGACAGGTATTGTGAAACAGGAAGAAAATGTTCAAAAGGAAAAGGGAGGCTAGGACTAAGCAAAGTAGAAAAAGAAAAAATTTGATGGTTAAAAAAAGGGAAACAGAACATATATATGGGGGTTATTAGGGAGGACAGGGGAATGGGACAAAATGAGGGTGTCATGTACTGGTACAAATCGTCAACGTTGAATGTGATTATAATGTATATATAAAATGTACCAATAAAATCAATTTTAAAAAGCTGGGCGTGGTGGCTCACGCCTGTCATCCCAGCACTCGGGAGGCAGAGACAGGAGGATTGTTGAGTTCCAGGATTGCCTGGGCTACATAGTGAGCTCAGAGCTAGCCTGAACTACAAAGTGAGACCCTGTCTCAAAAAAAAAAAAAATCAATTTTGAAAAAAGAAAAAGTGCTTGGAAATATTTCCAATAAGGTAATACGTACCAAGAATATATAAAGAAAAGTTAAACCACAACAATAAAAAGCCAACCCAATTAAAAAAGAAAAGAAGATCCAGCATTCATCTCTCCAAAATAGCCTAAGGAAAGACCATGAAAAGATACTTAACATCTTTAGTGATTAGGAGAATGAAACTCAAAACCATTCTAAAACATCACTTTGCTTCCATTAACACGTTCAAAATAAAAAAGGCAGACATTAACAAATGCTGACAAAGACGTGGAAAAACCAGAACCTACATACATAGAGCAATCCCCTCTTCATCTGCAGGGCATAAATCCCTAGCTTCCCCACCCTTCCTCCATTATACATATACACACACACATATAGATACATTCCTGCCAAGAAATGTATACAGACTTCAGGAAAAGAAAAATATCATGATGTTTTTTCAACAGATGGTGTTACCTTTGTATGGGGGACACTAGACGCTTTCATATATCACAGAAAACCAACTACATGGCTGGCCCTTAAGAGAAGGAACTGAAAATGCATGCACAGCAATCACAATGGCCAAAGTTACCCATGCAGCAGTTCGCCATAATAATAAATGTCTCCAAGCTGGTGGCCACCGCTTTGAGCACCTCTTGAAATTGTAGAGGCCAAAGGTAACTTGTATTAATCTTAGAATGTCTCAATAAACTTAGTATCAAAATATTTTTGCAAGTTTTTCTTTTCTTGAACTATGTATACATTTTGTGGTGGAACATTCCTATCATATATCTTAGCAAACTCAGCATACGTTTTCTGTCCTTTGTAAGTTGTGAAATTTCAGTTTTTTCACTTATAAGAAACACTTTAGGACTTCTCTTTAACATGTCTAAATTGCTGGCACCACTACTTTTATAATTTGAGGCTATTATTAGGTAAAATAAGGGTTATACAAACATAGGCAGTGGAGATATATGAACAGTCCATCTGATAACTCAGATAGCTATGAAGTTACAAATGGATGGATGGCATATATAGGATAAACACATTAGACAAAGGGATGACTCATGCAGTAAGTACAATGCCATGAGATTTCATCACACTGCTCAGAATGGCACACAATTTAAAACTTCTGAGTTCTATTTCTAAGTTTTTCATTTATCATTTTCGCACTGCAGTTGAACAGGGTTATCTAAACCCACAGGAAGCAAAACACAGGTGAGGGAGCTGTACATACCTACATATGATAGCCAACAGAAAATAAGTATGCTTTGTGTAGCTGTCATGTACACATACACACATACATAAATACACACACATAAAATCAAGTTTGTGATTATGTTGGTCAAATCTTTATTCGGTTTTAAATATTGGCTCTATTTTATGTCTTGATAAAAGGTCTTCAAGCATTCTTTCAAATCAGATATTAATACTAAAGATAATTAATATTTCTTGTATCACTTTGCAGCTGCTAACTGCAAGGAACTTGATGCACACAGGACACTTTGTGCATAGAATGGTCTCCATTTCTTCTCATATGTTATCTACAACAGTAGTTTCTAAGCCTGGGCACCATCAAAATCCTCTTTGGGGGCCAGGGATTTAGCTCAGTGTTTCCAGCACCTGCCTAGCAAGCACAAGGTCCCTGGTTCGATCCCCAGTAACCACATACAACAATACTGGGAGTGGGCATTCACGCCCACCAGCAATCAGTACCACATACCACAGTGCTCACACCTATAATCCCAGCACTTGGTAAACAGAGGCAGGAAGATTCCTGAGGCCTGCCTGGGCTACACAGTGAGCTCAGGGCCAGCCTGAACTACAAAGTGAGACCCTGTCTCAAAATAACAAACAAACAAACAAACAAAAAATCTTCTTTGGAACTTTTGAAAAATATAGTCTCCTAATCATTCCACATTTATTCAACCAGCAGTTTAGAGATGTTGGGATTTCAAATTATTGTACATTATAGACCCAAGGTAATTCTGATGCAGCTAGCCTAGCTCCTAGGCCAGAACTCACATTTGTAAAGAATTATTATATACCACTGAGAGTTCATCGTCTTCAAACAACACCTGATACCCTTAAAATTCTCAAACAGCTCTCTACTATCTGCCATACCCTTGGAATAGTTCTTTGGTGATCTTTTATCAACTGACCTTTTCATTCATATCTCCCTCAACTGTATTTCATGACTGAACACTTTACTCAAACTGTACAGTTCCCAACCTGTACATGTACAGTACGTTCTCCTTATGTACAGAGTCATCTTCCACAGATTCAACCCAGTAAGTATTGAAATATTTTTTAAAAATATATCTGTATTGAATATGTTCAGGCTTTTTTCCTTGCCATTATTGCTAAATAATATGGTCCAACAATTTACATAACATTTATAGCATGTTACATTAGTTATTAGATGGAATTTAGACATTATTTAAAGAATGTGGGATTGGGCTGGAGATTTAGCTCAGTGGTTCCAGCTCCTGCCTAGCAAGCGCAGAGTCTCTGATTCAATCACGGTAACTATGCACAATACCGGGTCTGGTGACTCACACCCAACAACAATCAATACCACTACCACAGTGCAGGGCGTGGTGACTCACACCTGTAATCCCAGCACTCGGGAGGCAGAGGCAGGAGGATTGCTGAGTTCCAGGCTTGCCTGGGCTACATAGTGAGCTCAGGGCCAGCCTGAACTATAAAGTGAGACCCTGTCCAAAAAAAAAAAAGTGTAGGATGGTATGTGTTGGTTATATGTACATATTATGCCATTTTATACAAGGAACTTGAGTGTCAGCCAACTTTGACATCCAAGAGAGACCCTAAAATCAAGGGGGTCCCCTACATGCACTAAGGGGTGATGATATTCACCATCCTTCCATCATACTGTCCACTTTTATTGACATCAGTTCTCTTGACATGAATCGCTTCTCAT
The DNA here is from genome assembly GCA_004025085.1 of Thryonomys swinderianus. Taxonomy (NCBI): domain Eukaryota; kingdom Metazoa; phylum Chordata; class Mammalia; order Rodentia; family Thryonomyidae; genus Thryonomys; species Thryonomys swinderianus. The sequence goes on from PVIC010029813.1 coordinate 9,096, forward strand.
TTCCTTTTTACCTGAATTCAACTCACCCCTCATGATGTCATTCAAAATTCCACCTCTTCTAATTCCACACCACTCTCTTCACCAAGATTAAAGTAATTCTTCCTTTTCTGAGTGCCCGTATATGTAACTCACTGGTCAATTAATCATATAATCTCTTCTACAGTTCTGAACTGTTATTTAAATCTTATTTTTATTGAAGTTAAAGTGTGTACCAAGTTTTATCCAATTACTCCACAAATGCAATCAAGTCAAGAACATGTCTATTTTCTTATGCCACACCAAGTTTCATAATGCCTCATTGAGAAAATGATCATATACCCACTGATCTAATTTAATTCCTCTGCACCTGGAAAGTTTCCTCACACTTCGATAGATAATTAGGATGAAGTGTTAACATAGGATTGAGAGTAAAGTTAAGGAAAACGTTTCTTGCTTCCATGAAATCCCATATCCAGCCTTGTTCCAAGGCCCTCATTAACTTATGGAGCATAACACTAATTTTGTCATAAGGTTGTCAGGTCCTATTTATTCTTTAGAATATTTCCATTGATGATGTATTAACTTTAATTTTATGAGTTTGATTATATTACTATGAGTACATAACAGGAAAAATCACAAAAATAAAATATTGAATTTTAATATTTATTGTGTTTATAAAAAGCATCAAAATTTTCAACATCAACTGTTTTGGAAGGTACAGAGTCTAAAAAGAACACAAATAAATTCTCATATGAATTACAATGAAAATACCAATACCACTTTATAAAAAAAATCTTTATCAATTATCACACCTAAGGCAGACTACACACGTAGCAGCACACTCTACACATGTGCATCACTTACATTGACAGCATGCATGTTTTGCTTTCCTAGTCTTTTTGTAGGACATAACACCTCACTGGTCTCACTGTTCCGTTAGGAGTTTGTTATTATATTATATAGTGTGTAGTTAACAGGAAGATAAAATAATAAAATGTATCAACCTCTTGGGGACGGAGATTTAGCTCAGTGGTTCCAGCACCTGCCTAGCACGTGCAATGTCCCTGGTTCAATACCAGTAACCACATACAACAATGCTGGGTGTGGTAACTCACGCCCACCAGCAGTCAGTACCACATACCACAAATGCCAGGCTTGGTGGGGGCTTGATGGCTCAAGCCTGTAATCCCAGCACTCGGGAGGCAGAGGCAGGAGGACTGCTGAGTTCGAGGCTTGCCTGGGCTACATAATGAGCTCAGGGCCAGCCTGAACTACAAAGCAAGACCCTGTCGCAAAAAAAAAAAATGTATTGACCTCTTAGTGTGTATTATGCATTTAGAATAGACATTAACATTTTCATATCAGCTGTGCACTTGCTTACAAAACCTAAAAGATATCAGAAATATATTGCTGTATGAACTACAATAAAATACCAATAGAACTCTATAATAAAAAATAAGTTTTACTTGCAATTGTCACACCCATGGTAGTCTTCACATAAGACAAATGCTTGTTTCATGACATGTCTCATTTACAATGACACCACATATGCTTAGCTTTCCTTTCCAATGTGGCTTGTCTCATGAGTTTACTCTTGTAGAAAATCTATGAAAATAATTTTATCAAAGTTGTCTAGGGCCAGGAATTTAGTTCAGCAGCACTGCACCTACCTTACAAGCAAGCACAAGGGCCTGAGTTCAATCCCCAATACCACAAAAAAAGAGAAAAAGTTTCCTTAAAAAGTCTTGGAGGGATTTTTACTGGATTCCACTATGTCTATTAATCAATTTGAGGGCTATCAATATCAGTATAATATGGAATAATCTAGTACTCCATAGTGAGCTCAGGGCCAGCCTGAACTACAAAGCGAGACCCTGTCTCAAAAAGCAAAAAAAAAAAGAATATAGTCTCTCCCCATTCCCACTCTGAGGCAATGTTCTTCCTAGAATTTTGAATACCTCATAAGAACATAATAGTAGGTTACTATAGCTACTAAGATTACTGCCTTCCAAACACGATCCAAAAGACCCTGCATAATTAGGCCCACACATATAAGTCTTATCTTGTAGCAACTTACCTTTGTACCCCCATACACTCAAGCACCACAGAGCATTAGTAAAAGTGTTTCCTACTGCCTTGAATACTCTCCTTTTTCTCCTTTGTGTACATAAATGCTACTCATCTTTTAGATCTTAGCTCAGGCATCACTTATCTTACAGAAAGTTTTCCTAACTTTCTTGCTAAGGTCAGATCTCTATACCAGGGTTAGGGTTGTATGGAGTATGAATCATAGAATATATACTATCATAATATAATTCAGCGCATTACAAGGGCCAAAAATATTGTCTAATTATATAATGTGGTTGTCTTTAATAAGTTCCTTCTTGATTAACATAAATTTGAAGTTGCATAAGGACTTCATGAAAGAATTTTACTCCAAAAAAGAACTTTTTGGGGATTACTGGCATATACCTGTAATCCCAGCACTCTTGAGAGTTTGAGGTAGGAGGATTACAAGTTTGAGCCAAGCCAGGGAAACTCAGCAACTCAGCAAGACCCTATCTCAAACTTAAAAATGGGCTAGGGAGATAGGTCAGTCTGAAGGTACCCTGAGTTCACATCCCAGTAATGAAATTTTAAAAAGAACTTCAATTAATAAAACACAATGATGTCATATTGGAATGGCAAATATATTTCATCAAAAATCCACTTAAGTAAACAATGCTTACTTATGGATGGCGTTTTATATGTCATTTTAATTAATGTTTTATTTCCCTATAAAGTCAGTTGCTTTCTTTAGAACAGGATTTACACATGAATCATAAATATGTTAGATTTACCATTAGAAAAAAGGTTAGAGGTACTATAATCAATTTTACTAATCTTAAAGTTGAGAATCTGAACATGACTAGTAGCATGAGTTAATGAAGGAACTGGGGTTAGAGGAGTCCAGAACTCTCGACTCGTTCTTTTTTCTTTTTGCATATCAGAAGTGCATATTTATTTCAAAACAACTTAAATTTTTAAACAAACGGTTTTACTATATAAATTTCATCTTGTTCTTATACAGAATATAAAGACTTCCATCATGAATCTTCCATGTGAAAAGTATTATAGGATGGAAAGAAATTATGTTCTTTCATGTGTATCTTCCATGTGTGGCACTGAAAACAGTGTGGTGCTCCTATACATAACTTAGATCAAGTGACAATACATATGAATAGTTAGGGATAAAAATATTCTAATTAATCAGACTGAAGAAGCAAATATGACACATAATCTGTACAAATAAAACCAAGTTAGAATCTTTAGTTAGGACCCTGCAGATTATATGCGAAGGTTCGTGAGGCTATAGTGTATACTGCATTAAAACAGTACAGAAAAGCTATTCATACGAAAGGCTGGGATGAGAGATTTTCACTAAAGGAAATTAACTTGTCAACTGCCAAACAAAACTGAGCACATAAGTGTTACTATACTGAGACACGTTATACTAGTTTCTGTGTGCCATGCTCAAGGACGTCTTCACTGGTGCACATGGGTCATTAATGGTCACATTTTTGCCTTTTGCCAAATTTCAAGCATGTCTTATTTTAGATGGACTATAGCTTTTACTATTATTTCATCCTCTAAAAACATGTGAAGACAATGTTTATTCTGTACCAGAGGATGACCACCAACCTTGTTTATAAACTGTTCCAGCCCTTGCTTCCTCTCCTCAATAAAACTGTCCTTAAATATTCCACCATCTCCCCTAAAAAGAAGTTGATGCAAAAATGCTTTCCCAGTAAGCAGGAACTACAACCTTGCTCTCTCCCTATTTCACTTTGTAGCCATTCAAAGTCACTGTATCTTCTAACAATAGATTCTTTTAGCTTGAAAACAGGAAGATTTGTCTTGACCCTCACCTCCTAAGTGATGAAGTGACCCCAGCTGACCCCCACCATCTGTGGTTTTTCACATAGATCTCACAGAAGTTGTTGGGCCCTTTGGCATCAGATTCTGTGGCCTCGTGATCAAACCCAGGTGTCAGCCAGGGTCTCTGCCATTTCCCTGTAACTACCATCGCTGGGAGCTACAGGCTCCACTCCCATTCCATCTAGGCCACCACTGCACCCACCACAGGAACACTGGCCTGAAGCACTAGCTACATAGTGAAACCTTTCACCCCTGTGCGAAACTCCTCCCCTTTTGACTTCTAATAGGTTTATCCAATTGTATCATTTTAGAATTTGTATTTTTTACATTATTTTTTATTTTAAATTTATTAAAGTTGTTATCAACTGGGCCGGAGGGTTAGCTCAGTGGTTCTGGCGCCTGCCTCGCAAGCGCAAGGACCTGAGTTCGATCCCCGGTAACCACGTATAATGCTGGGCATGGAGACACGCCCACCGACAATCAACACCGCATACCACAATGGCGGACGTGGTGGCTCACGCCTGTCATCCCAGCACTCGGGAAGTAGAGACAGGAGGATTGCTGAGTTCGCGGCGGCTTGGCTGGGCATCATAGTGAGCTCAGGGCCAGCCTGAACTACAAAGCGAGACCCTGTCTCCAAACAAAACAAAACAAAACAAAAGTTGTTATCAACTACAACTGAAAGTTTTAAAAATTACACAAAATTTTAAAATTCTCCATTTGTTTTATTTTTTATGGTCTCCTCTCCAACTTCTGTACATTTTTCCTCCGACTCTTCCCATTATTTTGCCTGTGACACTCTTCCATCCATCTACCCATCCTTCTATCAGTCCACTTGTCCACCCAATTTTTGCCTTTCTTTAAAAAACATTTTATTGTATATATAAACTTAAAATTCTAACAAAGTTGGCACTACAAAGAAATAACATTTGCCTGTTCATTTAAAAGACATGAACTTATTCACCCAAGTATGTCCAAAATGGTCCTGTAAAAGATCAGCAAGCTATGAAAATTAAGGTCCCATAAATGCTAACTCATGAAAACTTAAGGTTTTTCTCAATAAAAAGAATTACATATATATATATATATATGTATGTATGCATATTTGACATGAAAACTTTGGATTGTTCACTAAAAATATAAATAATAGAAAGGAGCCTCTGATCATTTTTGAAATAAAGCACCATATTGGCAATATAAGAAAAGCAGAAAGAAACTTTCTGTCTACAAATGGCATGATCTTACATGCAAAAAAACCATAGATTCCATTTTTAAGAAAAACTTAAGAGCTATCAAATTCAATAATGGTGCAAGATACAAAACTCAATAGGCAAAAACCAGTTGGTTGTATTTATATACTCTAACAATGAACATTATAAAAAGAAAATCCCATTTTTAAGGGTATCAGGATATAAAATTTAAAAATGGGAATAAATTTAACCAAGCAGGTGAAGACTTGTATTCTGTAAACTAATGGAAAGGCATTCCATGCTTATGGACTGAAAGATACTACATTGTTAAAATGTCCATTCAAACCTTACTGATCTACAGATTTAACACAATCTCTGTAAATATCTACCATGGCTTGTGTCTATATGTCTCCCCAAATCTTTATGCATTCATAGGTGGAGCTTTTTAGAGGTAGCTGGATGTAGACTGTGATGCTGGGCTTAAGTGATTACTAAATTAGTCCACTGACTAGCTTGGGTTAAGTGATTACTAAATTAGTCCACTGACTGTGCTAGTCTACTAGCACAGTCAGTGGACTAATTTAGTAATCACTTATTTCTGAGTGTGAATAATGGGAAGGCCTACCCCGGGTATGAGTCCTAACCATTCTAAGGGCATGTAGCCTGGACAAAATATAAGGGACAGAAAAAGGACTGCTGTCCTTACTTGTTGTTTCCCTACTTTACTGCTTGCTGCCTTCTCCCTTCTACGAACTGTTTCTCCTTTGTCATGCCATCCTGTGTTGGAGCCAACCAACTATGAACTGAAATTTCCACAGACTGACCTACAACGTACCTTTCCTCCTTTAACTTTGGGCGGCAGGTATTTTGTCTTAGCAATGAGAAAACTAAAGACAACATTTCAATAGCATTTTTTCAGAAATTGAGAAAAGCACCCTAAAATTCATATTCTCAAGGAATCTTAAGCAAGCCAAAAGTCTTGAAAAAGAACAAAGATGGAAGCCTCATATTTCATAATTCAAAACATTAAAGCTACAGTATTCAAAACAATGTGATACTAGCATAAAATCATATACACCAATGGATCAGAATGGAGATCCCAGAAATAAACCTTAGTTGATACAGTGAAACATAAATTGCAAATATTCATACTTTAAATGCTACATAATGTATGAGGTTTTTTTTCTAAACTAAACTTCAGTATCCAAGTTTAACTGCAGTACTGGCACTTTAAAATAAGTAATTGGGTTTTGGTTTGCAGCTTGGGCACTCACCTCTAAGAGGTTTGCCATCAGTAAGCTACAACATAATTTTTCTCATCAGGAGATGGTTTAACAGAAAATCAAATATAACAAATGACAAAAAAACCTTAAAAATTACAATATTTAAAATTATAATTCTTCTGTATGCTATTTATAAGTACACTAGAATTCCACATCCCCATACTGTCTTATTCTTAAATCTAGCATCTATTAAAAATTAAAACATAGGGGCCGGAGGGTTAGCTCAGTGGTTCCGGCGCCTGCCTCGCAAGCGCAAGGTCCTGAGTTCGATCCCCGGTATCCACATACAATGTTGGGCATGGAGACTCACACCCACCAACAATCACTACCGCATATCACAGTGCCGGGCGTGGTGGCTCACGCCTGTAATCCCAGCACTCAGGAGGCAGAGATAGGAGGATTGCTGAGTTCGACACTTGCCTAGGCTACATAGTGAGCTCAGAGCCAGCCTGAATTACAAAGTGAGACCCTGTCTCAAAAAAAAAAATACTAACAAATTGAATCAAAACAATGTGCAAAAATAATTATGTACCACACCAAGATTTATCCTAGGTATACAGGCTGGTTCCACCTTGAAACACAATTAATCTAATCTATCACATTAAAGAGTTGAAAAGGGCAGATTTTGCTCAGTGGTTCTGGTGCCTGCCTAGCAAGTGCAAGGTCCCTGGTTCAATCCCCGATAACCACATACAACAATACCGGGCATTATGACTCACACCCACCAGCAATCAGTACCACATACTACAATTCCAGCATGGTGGCTCACGCCTGTCATCCCAGCACTTGGGAGGCAGAGGCAGGAGGAATGCTGAGTTTGAGGCTTGCCTGGGCTACACAGTGAGCTCAGCACCAGCCTGAACTACAAAGTGAGACCCTGTCTCAAAAACAAAAAAAAAAAAAGTAGAAAAGAAAAACCATAACATTGCATCAACAGAGAAAGAAAATGAGAAACACTCATTCATGATTAAAAACCAACACTCATCATGATTAAAAAAAAATTCTCAGCAAAGAACCAATAGAGAACTTCCTCAACTTGATAAAGAACAACTACAAAAAACCTACAGCTAGCGCCATATTTATGAGAAACTAGATATTTTTTTCAGTAAGATCAGAAACAAGACAAGGACATTCACTCTTACCAAACTTTGACAGTTAATTAATTTTGTCAACTTGAATGTGAAATAAGTTGCATCAGTATTGTTCTGGATGTAGAAGACCTGTTGCTACAATAGTATAAAAGGGAAACAAAGAAGGTAGAATTTCTTCTATGTCTTTGGAGGAGCTCCAGTTTTTGCCTTCACTTGGATGTTGTCTCCTGCTTCCAGGCCAGATTCCTTAGTCTTCAACACTGACCCTCAGCCTTCCATTTCACACTTGATCTAAACCAAAAGTCCAAGAAGCGATCAGCCTTCCATTTCAGACACTTTGGCCTCCTGATATGGACTCATATAGGACACTACAATGAGATCCAGATCTTTGAGTGGGTCTTTTGGATTTCCAGCACACAGACACCTTTTGCGTTCTTCCACACCTGAAACTGTGGGCAGACACAGTTGGTCAATCTTGTGAATTCTTATAGATTTCTATATCTTAAATCTGTTTCTCTAGTAAACCTGACAGAATTTGTTAAGAGAGAAATACAGCTGTTGCTGTGACTGCATCTCCTCATGTGGATTAGGAGCCTTTGGAACTGGTTTGTGAGAAGAGTTTGGAAAAATTTGGAAATGCCAACCAAAGAAGTAGCTCTGGAATGCCTTAAGCTATATATATGATGGGAGGTCCCAGTCAGAACTCAGAAGACCAAAATGCTCACAGAAATCCTGATGGTAAAGACCAAGCTAAGGAAATTTATGCTGGGAAGGTCTTCCTTGGCAATTGGACTTCAAATCATGTATGTTATGCCTTAGCAAAAAGTTTGTTGCATTTTGCTCATATCCAGAGACTGAGACAGACAAAGGGCCAAGGACTGCTTAACCTTGGAGAAGAAATTTCAAGGCAGTCTAATATTGAAGTGGTAGCATGGCTCTTGTTGGGGGCTTTTAGCCAAATCTATGCTGCGAATCAAAAGCAGAGAACCCAGTACATTGATTTAAAAACACTGTGAGTTTGGCCAGAAAGAAAGCACCAGTAAAGCTGCAAAGACAAAGCAGAGGAGAACTTGGTTGCTGAGAAGGAACAGGACAATAGAAAAGATGGTCAGAGGATATCACAAGAAACAGGAGGACTCTTAGCCTTTGCAGCTTCAGGCTGCTTTGAGACAAGGATCCTAGAGTACCATGCTCCCGTATGCCAGCATCCTAGAAAATTTCTTTCGCAGGATGAGGTTCAGAGTACTCAGTGATCCAGGTACTTGACCCCTACAGCCAAGAGAGAAGAAAGCTTTGATACTGCTTTACCTTACCACAGACCTTGGTGTCAACCACACAATGCTGATTTTAGGTGCGTGCAGAATGTAAGAGTTGTGGAGTCAGGAAGGCTTCCACCTAAATTTCAGAAGGCCTGGGAAGCCAGGCAGTGGACTCCTGAAAAAGTATTTAGTGAAGCTATGAGTATGAAGCTGAAGGTAAATAGAGACTCCAAAAAATTAGAGAAGCCAGAAACATGGATTGGCTGAAGAAAGCTCCAAGGAGTGAGTAAAACCTTCCTAAAACAGAAGCCATGAGAGCTGCAACTATGCATAGTACAAAATGGATAAAGCCACCCAAGCCCTTTGAATTTCACATCTTACCAGACTACCTTGGTTGGCTGCTGGACATGGAACCATAGGACTAAATGTTACCCTGGTAATTTCTGACTTGCTTCGATACCGTTCTTTTCTATCTTCCTATTTAGAAAGGAAATGTTTACCTTATGCCACTGTATGTGAGAAGTGTTTCACTTTTTTTGCATTTGTACGGGAGCTGGCTCCCAGCTCAGGGTTTACCTTAAATCTCAGAGGAGACTTTGGGCTTGGACTTTTTCAGCAATGCTAAAACTGTTAAGATATTGTCAACTCTTAGAGGTGGACTAAAGGCCTTTGCATAAAGCAATGTGCATGAATCTTCTGGAGGGTAAGGGCAGAATGTTAGGGCTTGTGTCTAGATAACCCACTAAAGCCTCTTGAACTCACAGGTGTGGCTTTTCAGAGGAGATTGGACTTAGAGCTCTATTCCCAGTTCCTCAAAAAAGGGGGGGCATTCTGGGAAGATAAAATTATAGGGATGTAAAACACATCAATTATGCTATGAAATGGGGAAGGGACTAACTACAAAAGGGTTAGCATGAAGGAATTTCTGGGGTGACAGAACTGTTCTAAAACTGTGACTGTGGAAATAACACCACTGTGTGCATCTGTCTGAACAATAAAGTTTTACTTTATTGTTTACTTTATTTATTTTATGTATTATACTCAAAGTAAAGTACAATAGAACAACAAGATAAAGAATTTTTTTAAACTTTTAGAAAAAAAGCTAATAGTAACCTTACAGTTGTAAAACTTGTCAGAGCACTCAAGGGCATGTTTCACTTCTAATTAAATTTTCAGTGTAAAAGAATCCTTAAAGATCATAAATGGCCACATGAACCCTCATTTTACAGAAGTTCAAAGCCAGAAAGGAGGGTCCTAAGGTTATAAATAAATTAGTGAATATTCTTTATGTTTTAAATCTTTTCAGGTTTATTGAGACTTGTTTTGTAGCTAAACATATGGCCTATCCTAGAGTATGTTCCATATGTATTTAAGAAAAATGGGTATTATGCCATTGTTGACTCTAGTGTCCTCTGTATGTCTTTTAGGTCTTGTTCCTTTAAGTCTTGTTCATATTTTTACTTCCTCATTAATCTCTGTAGTTGCTCTAAACATTATTGAAAGTGGGGTAGTAAAATCTCCAACATTCCCCCTTCAATTCTGCCACCTCTGTGCTTCATATATTTCGGAGCTCTGTTAGAAGGTGTATATATAATTATAATAGTGATTGCTTCTTGATGAATACTTTTTTTCAATATATAATATTCTTTTACTGAATTTTGAGAGTTCATTATGCTTTTGGGGTATCCAAACACTCTAATTAGAAGGCATGCACGTGTGTGTGCCTGTTTTTATGCACATGTGAATGTACTGTTCACCAGTGTGGTAAATAGCAAGGGAGAAAGCAACTTTTGCTATTTATTTCCATGGGAAGTTAGAAGTGCTATTCGTTGGCAGCTCTGAAACCACCACAACTGGTGTTACTCATTATTCTAGTGAGATCTTAAAATTAGGTGAGTCAGGTCAGTGAAATGAGTCATTGTAAAGGACAGTCAAGTCTTAATGAGGGCTTAGTGAAAATCTCCCTATTCTCATAGATAGCAGTTGAAATTCAACTTATTTCAAACTTAGCAACAACTCTTAGACCTTCAATATCATCAGTCAATAAAATTAAAAAGCAGTGGCAATTTGAAGCTTTTTTCATCATTCCCATATTTTACTGTCATCGCTTTTCCTTTGTTTCTTTGTTCTGCTTTTTCCCCAACTCTCCTTATTTCTCTTTTCTTTCCACGTTCCCTTTTCTTATCCTCCTCCTTTTTTCAATCCTTTCTTCCCATTTATCTTTCCCTTGAATTCCTCTTTTCTATATTATTATATTTACCCTGTAACTGTTATGTTGGTATACACTCACAGGCTAGTTATTTTAAATTGACATTATTAGGGATATATTAATAAATGAACAACTCATAATTTTATTTCTTTGTGGGAAAAGTATCCAAATTAAAATAAATGGAGACATACAAATGAAAACTATCTTGCAATTCCATCTAAACCCAGTTAGAACTATTATCAAGAGCACAAGAAAAAATAAATGCTGGGGCCAGAGGGTTAGCTCAGTGGTTCCGGCGCCTGCCTCGCAAGCGCAAGGTCCTGAGTTCGATCCCCCAGAAACCACATATAATGCTGGGTGTGGAGACACGCCCACCAACAATCAACACCGCATACCACAATGCCGGACGTGGTGGCTCGCGCCTGTAATCCCAGCACTCGGGAGGCAGGGACAGGAGGATTGCTGAGTTCCAGGCTTGCCTGGGCACCATAGTGAGCTCAGGGCCAGCCTGAACTACAAAGCGAGACCCTGGCTCAAAAAAGCAAATAAATAAATAAATTAAATAAATAAATAAATAAATAAATAAATAAATAAATGCTGGCAATGATCTAGAAGGGAACAACCTATATTTCTGGTGGAAATGTAAATTAGTACACCAGTAGTCTCAAAACAGTGGAACAGTGAGTGCCAGTAACTCAGCTTTTCTAGGGCAAAGTATCTAAAGTCTGGAAAACAATAGCTTGGAAAGAATCAAAGTGAGTGGAGCATACACAAGAATCATGAAGGGCCCAACAGAGGGGAAGAAAATAGGATTAAGTGATACAGAAGAAATAGAATACACCACGGAGAGATGAGGCAACATATTGGTGGGCTAACTGCCAGCTGGGAGGCAAAATGAAACTAGAACTTTTCTATTCATGGAGAACCAGAGAACTGCACTGGGACTTTCTGAGTCTTCAGCAATGGAAGAGATACAAAATCAACAGTGCATTCCCAATCAAAATAACAACAGCATACTCCATGGATTTTTAAAAAACAATCTTAAAATTCATATAGACCCAGAAGAGAACCAGAACAATAAAAGGGATTTTTCGCAACAAGACCAAAGCCAGAAGCTTTGGAATATATGACTTCAAGCTACACTACAAAGTAACAGTGATAAAATGGCATGGTACTCAAGTCAAACAAGTATGTAAATCAATGGAACAAAACTGAGGATACAAAAACTTCCCATCAGGAACAATTTTATATAATTTTAGGGAAAAATAATTTCACAATTAAAACTATGATTAGGCCTAGCTCTCCTGCCTACAGGCCAGCTATGGCATGTTCAGACACAACTCTATCTTCATCTCCTGTAACAACAAAGACCCCAATTGGTCCCCCATGCTGTGATGCTCTGGGGTAGAACTACACCAGCTGAAGACACCCTAGGACCTTCACCCATGAATTCCTCATTGTTCTAGGATGTACAAACCCACTGCCCTCTGAGTGACCTGTTACATTTGTTACTCCTGATAATACCAAAACTACTGCCCTATGAGACACCTGTTACATGCTGGCCTCTGAGTAATCTGTTACATCACTTTCTCTTGATGTACTGAATAAAAATGTGGCAAGTTCGGATCTTTCATCTTTGCTGCCCAAAGTAGCATGAATCGGGCCCAAACTCAGCTTCTTCTCCAAGTCTCATTTCTGTCTATATATTAATTAATTCACCTTTACAGTGGCACAGTTTGTAATAAATAAACCTTGGAAACAATCCAAATGCCCATCAACCAGTGATTGAATAAAGAAGTTGTGGCGGGTTTTAAATATATAAAATGGAGTAATATTCAACCATAAAGAAAGACAACTAGGGTCATTTCTAGCTAAATGGATGCACCTTGAGACCGTACTTGTAAGTAAAACAAATAGGACACATCTGTGTAAATATTGAATTGTTTCTCTGGTGTAAGAAACAAGATGTAAATGAGCAAAATGTATAATAGATATTGTGAAATATGAGGAAAATATTCAGATGAGTAAGAGAACTAGGGAAGGGAGTTGGGGGAAAATGAGAAAAGAAGGAAAAAGGGAAACAAAGCTTTTGTAAATAGGAAGGGGTAAAGGGATTGAAGGGAAGGAAAGGAAATGGGAAAAAATAAGAACCAAGATATATCATATACAATGATGAATGTGATCATAATGTATACATAAAATGTATTAAATCTGTGGCCCAAACCTAATGATTTTTTTTTTTTTTTTTTGCTTTTTGAGACAGGG
>PVIC010029814.1:0-22283 GCA_004025085.1 Thryonomys swinderianus
AAAAGCAGAGCATACCAATAAAATGGGTACAAAAATTCATTTTTTAAAAAAAGTGACAAACAAGCTTTAATTAGTAGTTACTCCCTTATCAAATGGAAAAGGGATTTTAAAAACTGGGGTCCCACAAAAGTTTCCTTTCCATAAACTTCCCTGCATCCTCCAAGGCTTCTTGGATGCCAGTATACACACTGTTTTTCTTTTCCTTTTTCCTTTCTTTCTTTCTTTCCTTCCTCCCCTCCTTTCTTTCTTATATATTGAGCTTGTTGGTACATTTTAGTAATAGATTATGAGTCTACAGCCATATGGCCCTGAATGCACCTGATCTCATCTGATCTCAGAAGCAAAGCAGGGCTGGGCCTGGCTAATACTTGGATGGAAGGTATACATTATGATCATGTTACTCACTGGCAATTTGTATTTATATATGACACATCTTAATTCTTGTTTTTTCCCATTCCCTTGTCCTCCCTTCAACCTCCCACTCCCCTTTTTTCTTTCCCTTCTTTGCTTTCCTCTGCTACCCTTTCCCTTTTCCCTTTGGGCATTTTCTCCTACTTCAAAATAGTTATCACATTATTTAAATGAGGCCATTGCATTTCTGTAGCCTTTAGAAGCCATCTAGCAGGCAGTTGCTTTTCCTCAAAAAAGGTTCACTCCTTCCTACTCTAGGGGGCACTCTTCTCCACTACTGCGCAATCAGTCCATCTAAGGTGGAATGCCTCTTCCATATAGCTTTGCTTTTCCTGATAGAAAATAACTTTTGTTCTCAATAGACCCTGTTCCGTGGAACAGGGGCAGAAAAGGGAAAAAAGGCTAGAATGAGAGATACTGAAAAAGTGAAATTCTCTTTCGATCAGGCATCAAGTTGAAATAAGATATAGAAATGAAAACATGTAAGTACTGTATCTTTTCTCTGGTACGAGAAATTAAAGACATAAATGAGCTCTAGAACATATAATAGATATTGTGAAGTAGAAAATATTCAAAGGGAAATGGGGTGTAGGGGTAACAAGGGGAAAGAAAAAATGTGATGGCAATGAAAAAAGGGAAATAAAACATGTATATAGGGGGTGGGGGTTATAGGGTGGGTAGGAGAATGGGAAAAATGAGAATTAAATCGTGTCATATACTTGTATGAATTCTCAATACTGTTTGTGATCATGTGTATATATAATATACCTATAAAGATCAAAAATATGGAAAGCTATTTTTTTTTTTTTTGAGACAGGGTCTCGCTTTGTAGTTCAGGCTAGCCCTGAGCTCACTATGGAGCCCAGGCAAGCCGCCGCGAACTCAGCAATCCTCTTGTCTCTGCCTCCCATGGAAAGCTATTTTTAATGTTTTTTGCACACTAGGGATTGAATCAGGATCCAGCCCTTTTTTATGTTTTGAGACAGTCTCTCTAAATCACTAAACTGCCTGGGCAGGGCTTTAATTTATGATCCTTCTGCCTCAGACTTTCAGAGTGGTGGAATTACAGGTGGGCACCACCACACCCAGCTGTAATTTTTTTTTTTTTTGGAGACAGGGTCTCGCTTTGTAGTTAAGGCTGGTCCTGAGCTCACTATGTAATCCAGGCAAGCCTGGAACTCAGCAATCCTCCAGTCTCTGCCTCCCGAGTGCTGGGATTACAGGCGTGAGCCACCAGGCCGGGCACTGTGGTATGTGGTGCTGATTGCTGGTGGGCGTGAGTCACCACGCCCACCAGCATTGTTTGTGGTTACAGGGATTGAATTCAGGACCTTGTGCTTGTGAGGCAGGCGCCTGAACCACTGAGCTAAATCTCCGAACCCAGCTGTAATTTTAAAGCACCATTTCAATGTTAAATCAAAGTTTATTTGTTATAACATGTCCATGCCATAATACTAGTGCATACACACTACTCTAGTACAGGGCTGGGGATTTAGCTCAAGAGATAGTACACCTATCTTGAAAGCACAAAGGCCCAAGTTTGATCCCCGGTATATAAAAAAAAAAAAAAAAAAACAAACCCAAAAAAGTATATCTCTGGTATACATTGATAGTGCTATCCTCTTTCATAAAATCCGTATGGAACAAGGCACGAATTCAATAGGATATTCTCCAGAGTTGTCAATTAACATCAATAATATATTTTGGAAATGATTTATTAAAGATTCTCTGTGTAATTTTTTAAAAAGTAAAAATTTCCTAACACATTGGGACCAATGGTTACCATCTGAATATAAAACTTACTGGGAACTCTTCTGATACTCTCTAAATTGAATGTCTCCCTTCAACTTAATCTGACCATAGAGGTCAGACCAATCTTTCTGAATGTTGTTTCATATACATTAATTCCTCTGCTAAAAATTTTTCAAATAAAATCCCAACTCTTTCACTTGACATTTAGTACCATTCACACCTGTTTTGCTCAGTCACATCCTACACTTTCCAACCACATTCCACGCTCCAAATGAAGTGAGTGCAGTTAGAGCACCTATGGAGCACATTCTAATTCCCTGTCTTCCGGCATATTGAGAAACCCCAGTTTATGCTGTTGCCCTGGAGTGTTATTAGAGCACCATCTCTTTCACTCTTTGGGGGCCCTCACTCAGACAATAAATGATGTAGTCACCCTATCTTTAATAGACACTTGACAACTGAAAGGAATTAATTATACCAAGCTGTTGTTCAACAAAACTAAGAATAAAATATCGTCTCATAAAAGTGGAGTGAGAATTAATAAAGGTAACTTGTGATATAAAAGCTAAGTCAACCACTAGCTTCATTTATTGACTTGAAATACTAAGCTCCAAGCAAGGAAATAAAATCAGTAATTCAAAAAAAATTGCTACACGACCCTTTTAAGGACACTCACAAACAGTCCAAATCCTGTACGTTATAAACACAAAAACTAAATGCAAGGAATTTACAGTCCCTATAATTCCCAAAATATGCCTCATTATTCTTTCTTCATGCCTTGCTTATGCAATTTCTGCTGTTGTCAGAGCCCAGAAAGAAAATATGGTGTTTTCAACAATATCTGGGATGGATTTGAGTGTGATCTAGCTGTGACATCTGTCACACTACTGATCAGCTGACTATCATGGATTTGGCTGATCTGGCTGGCTAGGTGGGTGTTCCTTCCTCACCGCCCAGGTGTGTCCTCCTGAGGCTGCATGCCTGGGGAAGATGACCCCCTGACAGAGGAGGACCATTTATTTCCTCAGTCAAGCGTGTACGGGTAGCTGAGCTCCCCTGGCAGAACCTCCAAACAAGTTTTCAACAATATCTGGGTGTCTTTAACATCCAATTCAAAAGCTGTACTTTCTGTGAAGCCTTTCCTCAGGATCCCAGACAACAATGACTCATTCTTCCTTATGAACTCCTGGAGCAATTTCTGTAAGGTTTTAATATTATTCTTTTTTAAAGCAAGATAAATACTAATTTTTGCCCTTAAATCTGTTTCTATTGCTAACTTACTTCCTCAAATACAGTAAGAATACTTTGAAATAAAGACTGCATCTTACTCAATTTTATGTCATGCAAATCACCTATTATCATACCATGTACAATGACTACTCAATGTAGCACTGTAAGTAAGCAATGGGAGAAAGGGGTCTAGAAATTAGAATGACCACTAAATATTTTTTAAAACATGTTTGAGGAAAATAAGCTTATAAAATAAGAATGAAGCTATACTCCAATTTGGTTTTAACTACTATTTAATAGCACAAAGTACAATCCTGGATGAGAATTTGTAAGCTTATAAGGAACCTCAAAAGTGATCCTCCCTCCAATTGCAGAGCCTCTGTACATCACTCTCTCAGAGCTGTCATGAGCCCAGTCTTCTTCTGTCCCCAATGTTATGTTCATGATTTCCACATACTTCAGCACATAGACTATCCACATTTAAGAATAGCTTCAAGATCCCTTGTATAGAATGGTAACTATATTCATAATAATGTACCATAAACCTGAAAATTGCTGAGATTAGATCTTGTTTCCACACACATAAGGTCATGGATATGATAGTTTCATTTAATAATTTCACAATGTATACATATATCAAATTCCACACTGTACATTGTCAGTACTGAATATACAAATTTTGTCAATTACAGATTAAGAAAACTAGAATAAAATAAAGTGAATCATCAGCAAATTATTGGGGAAAAAAAGGAATGTTTATGCTACATTAGTGGATAAAAAACCAGACACTTCTTGTATTATTTTAATTTGAACCTTTATTGGTATATTATATATACACATCATGATCACACACAATATTGAGAATTTTGTACCAGCATATGACAATTTAATTCCTATCTTTTTCCCATTTCCCCATCCACCCTACAACCCTGCACCCCTGTATACATACTTAGGGCAACATTGGTCATTTTATGACCAACAGCTAATGAAATAACAAACAAGTTATGTTTTATATCAGTAAAATTCGTATTTACAGAAACATTTACTAGACTCAAAGTATTTTATTAAGATACTTAGTTAAATGAGTTTGCAAAACAAGAATTATTTCCAGTGAACCTCTCTATTTAAAGCTCAATACCTTAAAACTCTGCTATTCCACAATGGCCCCTGAGCCAGTAGGGCCCCTGGCAGGTGCTATGTGGGACCACTGGGAGATGCAGAAGCTTGCACCCAGAATTTATATTGCAGTAAGACCCCCTAGATGACTCCCATGCACACTGGAAAGCATTTTATTCTAGCAGGAAGCATATAAATTTGTTATAAATTCTAAACTAAGCTCATACTCTTCAAACATATACACAAGAACAGGTTAAAATTCATTTATGACAATTCCATAAATACAAACTTACGATTTTATAAAAATGCAACCTTTGTAATCTTATTAGAAATCCACATAGATATTAATCCTTAAAGATCTATTACTTTCTGCTTTAAAAAATAGCTTGGATAGGTATCTCTCCATGAAATTACAGGCTTAAAATAAAAGCTTCAATAGAAGATGTTTCCTCCCTTATGGAGTTGCCCTGTTCTCAGGTGACACTACATCAGTGAGGCACTCTACAGTAGTACTTAGTATGTTTTTGCTAAATCTCATTTGCTTGCCTCTCTGCTAAGAGATTCTCCAAGTTCTTTACAAATTGTGTTCTCCTACAGCAAAAAAAATAAATGATATATCATGCAACAGCTCTCTTCCATTTCTAATCTAGATTGACAAGTCGGCCTACTACCTGAAGTCTCAATGCCATGGGACCCAGGCTGCTTCTCCTCTCTGGAGGCCACTTCTCTCACTTCAGTGTCAGTCCACTCTTACTCTCAGTTATGCATTAAGCTGGCAGGCAACAGAAGCATAAAGGTTTAGTTGGCTCCAAGGAGCTAGATGTTGAAAGATCCCTTGAGAAAAGAAGCTGAGGTTGACAGAAACTAAGGGCCTTGAAGTTGGGTATCAATCAAGGCATATCACACACTGCTAGTATTCCCAGAAGCATTATAATGAATTAGAAGTTCAAAGAAAAGGAAAAATAGAACTATGTACAGGATAACATTGGGAAGCTACTTTAACCCTTAAATGGTTAAGTAGTACAACCTTCCTACAGCATAAAGGCAGCACATGTTGGGATACTAGAACCAATCTGAATTTATAAAGCAAACAGAACAGTAACAAGCATTTCTGCATTAATTCAAAATATGTGAAGACATTTTTAATAAAATTTCTATACCAAAATAACCTAATATACATAATATAATCTATAATATCAAATTCAATCAATAAAAATTTAGACAGATAAAAAGCAAAAATTGTTTTTTAGTTTGCTGCAGTAATTTGATCATGCATAGAATTCCATTAAAATTTATGTCATCTGGTTTTGTTATTATATCTAAAACTGATATTAGTAATTCACCTGGAAGAGACAATGTACTTCTCTGACTTTTTAAGAGGAGGTTATTATAATAAAAGGTTTTCTTCAGAGAGTCTCAGTGTGTGGAAAGGACTGCTTTCCTAGTATCACCACACTGTACTCTACTAGAAGCCAAACTTCCAGCAGCGGCAACAATAACAAAACATAGGAATTGGGAGAAAAGTCAAGAAGAGAATCCTCTTTCTTTAGTACACATCCTGGAATCCGGGTATGAATGTGGTAGTGGTGATAAGATAATGTCCTATTTATCCTTTTCTCCCAAAAAAGTATCTAGCACTGATCCTTACAAGTTACATTCCAGAACAAATATTTGCAAACATATGCCAAGACAAAATTATGACTGACCTACTTTAAACTGTACTGTGCTTCAAGTCCATGATGACTGATAAAAGTAAACTCCCTTAAGAGTATGAATAGTTTGGACACTGAATGTCCCACAAGGCCATGTGCTGAAGGCTTAGTTATCAACCTGTGGCACTACTGGAACCTTAAGTAGAGCCAAGAGGAAGTTAAGCCAGTGAGTGTGTGCTCCTGAAGAAGTTGGAGCACTATAAACCTGGCCATCTGTCTCTGTGCTTACTGATTACCATGAGCCTCTTCTCCCACAAGACTTTCAACAGAGACCCAGAGGCAACAGACCCAAGAAGCACAACCTGAAATCTTGGAAACCATGAGCCAAATCTTCCCTCTTTCTTTTCTACTCTGATTTCTTCAAATAGCTTATCACAGCACTGGAAACCTTATTAACTGGAGAGTACATACAGGGTGGCTCACTCATTCTTTTGCTTGGTCACACATTCATTGTACAGATACTTTAGTGAATCTGTTACATGCTAGGCATTGTGGGAAAAGGGTGTGAATAACATTATATAGTTTAACTCTTGCAAGATCAGACTTAGTAATTTCACTTTCACTTTAGAAATAAAGGAAAAAGACATTCACATTCTAAATACTTCAAGAATCATACATACTTCCTGTAAAGTCAATATCTATTCCCAAAAGAAAATAGCTCCTGGAAATAGACAATAAGAATTATTTTATATGTCAGTGTTCCATTTCTGCCATGCTCTTAACAAACTTTGAATTAATTTTAACGTAGAACAACCATATGGACGTTGTTATGGAATAATCAAGGAAATTAGATACATTATGATCTCCCGATGGAATGCGAGGAAACTTCTAGAAAGACCCACTTATAAAACATTCTTGGGCCGGAGATTTAGCTCAGTGGTTCCCGTGTCTGCAACACAAGCGCAAGGTCCTGAGTTTGATCCCAGTACCACATACAATGCTGGGCGTGGTGACTCATGCCCACCACCAATCAGCACCACATACCACAGTGCCAGGAGTGGTGGCTCACACCTGTAATCCCAGCACTCGGGAGGCAGAGACAGGCGAATTGCTGAGTTTGAGGCTTGCCTGGGTTACACAGTGAGCTCAGGGCCAGCCTTGACCTACAAAAAGCAAGACCCTGTCTCAAAAAAAAAAAAATTCTTAACAATAACAAAATTGAATTTTACATTAATCTAACCAAACCCAAGAACTGGTGTACAGGAAATGCTGGATACACAGAAACCTATAAAGTGACACCACGCATTGGATACCAAGCAGCCATTCCACAAATACAGAAAATGCATGACAGCCTATCTTCACCTGGGCTCCCCACAGGAGTGTATCCCAAGACAAGGAGAAAGTAGGACAGGGAATTGAAGACAAGCAATATACTATAGTCAATGAACTACAGTATACCAATACTAAACATTGGAAGGACAAGTTTTTGTTTTCTGAATAAACACAAGTTTAATAAAGATAGGAAAAGGAAGATTGTATACTAAATATTGTAAGCTTAATTCAAGAATCTTTAATTCTTTCAGAAATTCACATTGTCCACAGTGATCATCCTGCCTTAGCCTCAATATTGACCACAGACTACAACTTTGAAATCAGTAAAAGGTAATTAAGCAGAGCAATATGGAAGGAACCCAAGGAAAAACAATGGAAGATAGGGTGGCTCCGCAATAGAGAAGTGCAGATGGGAAGTAACTGGCAAATAGTCTAAAGAATAAATGCAAGAATTACTGTATTCACATTGTGGTCTCCAGATACAACCATTTTCCTACATATGCTCCAAGTTTACGCTTCTTTATGACAGATTAATACTCCATTATCTCCATTACACTACTTGCATTTTTTATTCATAATTGGTATATTTTAGGTAAATATTATCACATTCTTCATAGGGAATTGGTACCTATACACGATATATCTTGGTTCTTATTTTCTCCCATTGCTCTTCCTCCTTTTTTAACCCCTCCATTCTTCCCTATTTACAAAACTTTCATTTCCATTTTTTTCCTTTTCTCATTTTTTTCTTTCCCTACTCTTCCCTCTCCTGATCAGTTCGCCTTCCTTTTGAACAGTTTCTTCCTATTTCACAGTATCTATTACACATTTTGGTTCTCTTACCCTTTCAGTTTCTCTCCAGAAAAACAATACTGGAAATACCAATGTTTTAGCTTTTGTTGTTATTTGAGCTGGACTTGAACTTACTGTGTAACTCAGGCTGGCCCTTGAACTCAGTGATCCTCCTGCCTCAGCCTCTCAAGTGCTTGGATAAAAGGTATGCACTCTCATGCCTATTTTTTCACTTAGTTTAAGGGGAAAAAAAGTGCTTCAGTTTATACTAAAGACCTTGGTAACTCCAAGATTATATAAAAATTCCTTCATCCTTTTATTTACCAGCTTTTGCTATTGGTATGTGCATTCTACACTGCAATGTGAAGAAAATACTTCTTACACATGTAGAATCCATTTATTTCACTACCAAACATGCAACACTGTTTCTTGATCTTCAAAGAAAAATTGTTCTTTAGTGCACTAGCTGGCTTGTTTCTTTCCATATTCACTTAGCTCCAGAATGTTCTCAGACTTTCTAGTTTCTTATTCCTCAGCAGAGTACTGTATCATAAAGTAAAACTACTTTCATTACCAAATCCCATGCTTTCATTATATAGAACTAAGGCACTTAAATTTACTTATTTTTAAAACAGCCTATCTTTATGGCCATTCTACTGCTACTAACTAGGCCAATGTCAATCAGAAGTAGTTGTTGATAGGGAATATATTGTTGAGATGCCTATCCCAAACAAGTGATCAGAAGATTCTTTAATGCTGTCCCATATGCCATGTCTTCTTATGTAACTTTATAAAGCAGACAGACTTGCATTTTACTTTTTTGGTATAAAGCCCCCCAAGGGACAGTCTCAAACCTGTCAGAGATATTAAATGTCATTAACTTATTCCTTCCAGCCAGCCTATACAGTTCAGGCTGAGCAATTTTATCAAAAAAAAAAAAAAATTGGAGAGTAACCATGTTTGTTAGAAGGAAATATAAATGTAATAATCTATTTCCCTTGCTTGTTCCTGCCCTCATTTTCTTAGTTAACATGAGGCAGAGGTAAAGAAAAAAAAAAAGGAATAAGGATTGGCCTAATTAGGGATATACTGTAAAATCTTCAAGACAATTTTGGATTATTAGACATTTTTGTTTACATTTAGTAATAATGCTTCTAGAAGTTCCTTCAGTATACATGATTATGACATCTGGGCTGAAACAGCTATCTTTTTTGTTCCCTGTTAAATGAGTAATCCTCTATTAGTGTTTCACGTCAGAAATGTTAATTTTTTTCAAATGTATTTCCAGTATCTATTGAGATGATTATGTCAGACCTAATATATTGATAAAGTTCATTCAGCTTATAATTTATATATACTTTTAAAACAAAATGTGATTGGAATGAGAAAGAAATTTATACCATTCTTTTACTTGAATCTCTCCCATAATACCTCTTTTATAGAGCTTGCTGCTGTGCTATTTTGTTTATGGATGTTTACAATTTTTATAATATCACTGTAAACTGTGCCCTTAGTTTTCAAAAGTACTCTTATCTTTCTGTCATGTTAAGTACTATTTTGGCCTGTACTCTTGTTTAGAAATCCAGCTCAGTGGTGCCATGCCTACCTCCAAACAGCAAGATGGTGGGTTCAATCCCTGGTACTGGGGGGGAGGGGAATTGAAATATCCCACCCTTATTTGTTCACATTTGCTGGTGCAATTTATCATTTTATTCCTGACCTTCTGGAAACACTTTTTTTCTGTAGTTACTGTATGTCTCTTGTTTTCAGAATAGTGTTTTAACTTGTGCTCAAATAAGAAAATTTTAATAAATCAGTTTAAACTACATTGTTACTAACATAGATATGTTTTGTGTTATTTCCGTCAAATTGCTTCTTCAATTTTTAGTTTTTAAAATTATTTTCTCTATGCAAAATAGGATTTTTACAGCCACTCTCTTATTTCATCTGTAGAAATGACTCTGTCCATCAGCTTTTTCTAGGATACTTTCTAGAAGCTTCACAGTACTTATGTCAGTTCTTATGCTTAGTCGTGAAAATCTCTCTAAGTAAAATAAAAGCCTTTGGAGAGCAAGATGTCCTGCATTTCCTGCAGGTACCACTGGCTGAGTGTTTCCAACCCCGTAAGATCCCATCTGAAGATGACCAAGAGCCTGGATATGAGAAAGTGGACATGTTCCTGGTGAGCTGTGTAAGACAGAATTGACCAATACATAGCTGAGCAAGGTAAGCATACCAAGTTGTATTAGAGAAACTTAACTGTAAGCTGTCATAACAAGTTTTCAACTAAAGATTAAATGTCCATTCTACCAGCAATGCTGTCAAGGAGTCATATACAAAGAGAAAAGGGAGAACATGAGAACTTTTTAGATCTAAATCACTGTCCCCTTCATTTTGTAATTCTGAATAACTCCAATTTTACTGAAGTAAAGCAGTAAAGCAGCATCTGGAGGCTTCAGATACTAATGAATTGATAAGAGAAATGATATGAAATAAAGGAGTAATACAGATAATTTATAGGTGAGTAATCTTTGAAGTTCATGCTTCCATTTTAGTGCTCTTTTCATATGACACAGAAAGTTACAAGTATTTGTGTAGCCCTCACATTTGATCACTTCTTTGCCCATTTAGAAGTCTCTAATCCACCCACTCCTTACCTGAACAGTTGTTCTCATTAAAAACAAAATGTTCACTGAAACTGCTGCAATAATTTCACTAACTGATAAATAGAAAAATCAGTCTTTCCCTACAACAGTAGAGGATGTGAACTATAGCTGATTGAGACTTGCTTGTTTTTCCTTTTAAAAATTATACCTATTAGTGGGCATGATATTTCTTTGTATTTATTCTCTAAATTTTTAACAAATTTTTAGTAGTGTTTGCAATAAACAATGTTTATAATTCTTGAGGGGAGTCGGTACATATACACAATACACCTTAATTCCATTTTCATCCCCTTTTCCATCCCCTTCTCCATTTCCTTCTATATCTTATCCTCTCTCACTGGAGAAAAATCTAACCCCTAGTTCATATCATATTTTATTTTGTTCTTTAATTATACTTTGGGTTTCTTATATAAGACTTTCCAAAATTTGACTGTATATTGCTAGTTTGTACAAACAGGCTAAGTACTTTTCATAAGTCTTTTTGGAAGTAGATATCTGGAATTTTTTTCTTTGAGTTTATTGGTACATTTTAGGTACATTCATCACTGAGAATTTGTATCACATGATATATCTTGATTTTTTTTTCTTTTCTGTGCCCTCTGTTAAGCCCTCCTCCCATATACATTAGCTTTGTTTCTGTTTTCTCCTTCTTAGCCTTAATTTTGTTCTTTCCCTTTGTTTTCACCTGTTCCCCCTCCTTAGATCCCCTTCCCTTTTGAATATTTCTGCTTTTTTCATATATATTATACATTTTGGTCCTCATTTACACCTTCAAATGATTCAGTTAAGATTCTTGAAGTATAATCAGAATGTGTTCTAGGGCCCAAGCAAGGATTTCAGAAAGTGCCTTCTACCCACAAAATAAATCTCACTCGTGACTTCTCACAACTTTGAGACGATACTCTTCTTTTGTGGTCTTCTAAAACTGTAGAATGTCTATGAATGAAAAAATTTACAGTAATCTGGTTCACTGTTTAATCCTTAAGAAAATACTGAGTATCCCTACTATACGTCAAGCATCATGCTTAGGATGAAGAAAATAAATGATGAAACAGTATAGAACCTATACCTCCTTAGCAAAGGGGAAAAAAGACATTCTTACAGACTTTCATTATAATTATTAATTTTGTAATGCAAGGTCATTACCACATGAAAGGACTCAGCTGATCAGTAAAACTTCCTGCCAATGGTATATTTGCTCTGGTAACTATTAAATGAATGGTCGATGTTTCTCTGGTATATTTACATAGCTCTTCAATATGAACTAAGGTGATTTTACCTTTATTAGTTTCCTAGGCTTGTCACAATACATTAATGCAAACAGTAGCTTAAAACAAATTTATCCTTTTATAGTTTTGTAGATCAGAAGTCAGAAATCATGGTGCAACAAGGCCATCATTTTTCTAGGGCCTCTTGGAAAATAAATTTTTTGTCTGTTCCAGGTTCCAGTGGGTACTGGCTTTCCTATCTTCCCCATTTCTGTGTGTTCTCCCCTTCTTGTAAAAGACTGGTTTCAAAATCATTGGTTTCAAGATCTTTAATTAAGCATATCTATAAAGACCCTATTTCCAAACAAGGTCACATTTGGAATTTCTGATAAGTGTGGATTTTTGAAGACCGTGTGAATCTCATTGCAGTTTCTATGGTCTTTCTGACTCCAAATAGATCTTTACTCAGATTCATAGGCAGGAAGAATAAGCTATTTGTGTGAATGCATATTTCTCAAATGTTATTGTTTAGATTACAAAATAAGTAAATTCAATGCTTTCCTTGTACTAAAAGGATTTAGGAAAACACTTTTTGCAATGACAGCAAAATAAGGATTTCTTATGCATCATTTGAAAGCTATTCAAATTTAGTAAGTATTTTAAAAAACAACTTCATTATTTTCATGTGCCTTACTCAAGCTGGTCTTATGGGTTTTTGGATATACTAGAACATCTTCAAATGCTTCTTTCAGCTTGTAGATCTGTAAGTGGTTAAGGATATCATATGAGCAATATACAATATACTGTGCAGTAATTTATACCCAAAAAGAAAATATTAAGAAACAGTATTCTTCCTATAATCCACTTTAGACATCTGGCTCTAATGACATTTACCTTGTCAGGGAGATAAATCATCAAAGGCCTCAACTTTTTAACAATGAAATACTAAACTTTGCAAAGCATGGTTTATAGATTTTAAAAGGTCTATCAAAGGAGATTCTATCTCCAAAATATTTTGAGCAGTAGTAAGTTAATAATACTCTTTAAAGCGGCATTTCAGAACTGCAGATGTGAACACATTAATGGGTTGTAAAATCAATTCACTGGAATTATATCCAATATTAACAAAGAAAAATAGAAGACACTGGACACTGAATGTAGTTTCATATTTCTGAAAAACTTTTAGTTGTGCTTTTTGTACTGGGTTATAGTATAAAGTGTTCTTCATATACTGCTCTGTTTGTTTGCTGAGAATCAGAGCCAGAGGTTTGAAAGCTTCCGCTGTAAGGTGATAATGTACATCTGAACATTAAACTCTCATATATTAAGTTTACATAGTCATATGCTGTAAAGAATATAAGAGTACAATATTTTTTACTGGGACCAGGGATTTACCTCAAGTGATGCCATGCCTACCTTGCAACCACCAGGGCCCAAATTTGATCCCTGGTACTGCAGACAAAAAAATTTAAAAATCCAATGTTTTTTGTTGTATATTTTTCCAATATGTAAGAAAGATTTTCTGTGAAGCAGTTTTTAGGCCAGTGATGATTTTAACATTTTATTCGGTGGAACACAAATTCCATTGAGACAGGCATATAAGCATCATCCCTAATCAACCTGAGAACCTGAGAGTCAAAAGCAACATTAGATTATTCAATATATTTATGGATAAACACTAGGAAAGCAAGAAGGGCATTCCTAAAAAAAGGTTACATGGTCACTGGCAGAGTCCCTATTAATATTTATGTCTCCTGGCTCCCAACTTGTAGAATGTATAAAACCACCACATTAAGTTGTGGTTTGAGTAGAACATCAATTAATCGTATATAATTAAACACACTTAAAAGTTTTTATAAGAGAGAGCTCATAGTCAGAAATAAACAACTAATTGTTTTTTACAATGAGCATTTGGGTGTGTGTAGGGGTGTGTGTGGTACTGGGAATTGAACGAGGCCATCATAATGAGTTACATCCCAAACCCATTCACCCATTCGTTTATTTACTTAAGAGAGAGGGTCTTGCTGAGCCACTGAGTTGCCTAGGCTGGGCCTGACCTCAAAAACCTACTGCCTCCCTCTCCCAGAGTGCTATTATAGGCATGTACAAGCACACTGAGCTTATTTTTTAAAATTCTCTTTGGCAAACAAATGAAATTGCTAATTTGTATAACTTAGCAACACTCTCTTTGAAATTATATTAGTAAATATAAGACATATTTTTAAAATCAGCAGTCTCTTGGCTGAAACTAAACTGTTAGCAGATCCAAATCACCACTTGAAGTTGTTTGAAATACTTGTCAATTTGTGTTAAAGCCCAAACAGGATATTTATTTAATAGGTAACTTTGAGATATCAGAGTGAAGTTCTAACATTATGAAAGTAAGGACTTTCTGTTCTCCATTATTTAATTAACATATGTTATAAAATTAGAAGGACTCAAGGTTAACATTAAGTCTGTAGATGACTCAGAACTTGGAAAATGGCCCACTTGCCTCCAGGTTTGATTGACTACTTCAGAACTCCAGGAGAGCAATTACAGAATGTTTTTGTTTTAAGTACTATTTTGTACTTACAGTTAAATGAGTTTCCTCCCCTCATCCCTGCTTATTGGTTTTTTTCTTTAACCCACTATTATTCACTTGACAGAAATAAAGCAACTAGGAAAAAAGTTGTAAATTTAGAACTGGAAAAGGAGGAGGTAAAATAGCTACTCTTTCCAAATGGCATAACTGAGTAAACGGAAGCCTAAAACAAATTAACTACCTAGTACAGAGAATTCATAAGGTATTAGGGTACACAATCAATATGCAAAATTAACAACACACACAAGAGTATATATGGAAGAAGAATTTACAAATAATTAGGGTGCAGATGGCCTTGGTGGTCCACACCCATAATCCTAGCATGCAGGAGGCTGAGGCTCCAAGAGTATTGAGAGTTCAAGGCCAGCCTGGGCTGCACCATGTATTCAGGGTCAGTCTAAACTCTAAAGTAAAACTGTCTCAAAAAAAATAAAGAACAAAAAAAGTAGAATTAGTGTACAAAACATGCAAAACTAAGAACACCCAGAATGATTAGAGAATATAATGGAAGAAGAAAGCCGTTTTTTGCTTTTTAATTCCTCTCCTGGAATTCTGAAGTAGTCAAATCAAACCTGGAAACTGAAAGGGAAGCAATACTCCTAAATTCATTCCTGAAAGCAAGCATTATCATGATACCAAAACCAGAAAAGGATCCAACCAAAAAAGAGAAATACAAACCAATTTTCCTAATTAACATAGATGCAAAAATCCTCAATAACATTCTGGCAAACAGAATGCAGTGAATCATCAAGAAGGTTACACACCATGACCAAGCAGAAGGTCCAACACCCATTAACGATAAAAAAAGAAAATCCTACAAAAAATTTTAATACATGGTCTTTATCTCAATCTGACACAAGCCATCTATAATAAACCAACAGCCAACACCATACTAAATAGAAATAAAACCGAAGGCTTTCGCTCTGAACTCAGGAACAAAACAAGATTCTACTGTCAGCTGACACCACTCTTATTCTCAATATATTTCTGGAAATATTAGCCAGGGCTGGTAGACAAGAAAAAGAAATAAAAGGAATAAAGATAAGAAAGGAACAAGTTAGATTATCAGTCTATGCATGATACTCTATACAGAAAGAAGACCCCCAAAATTCTACCAAAAAACTTCTAGATTTAATGACTAACATTCTTCATCAGATCTGGCACCACACAACTTATGGCTCTTCCTCAAGTAAAAATGACAAAAGGTATATGTTCTGAATTCATCCAAGACATTAAGGGAACACAACAGCACAACTTTCAACACCCATGAAATTGGATTGTCAGAACTGCTTGAGAAAGTGGCTAGAATGACAGGATAGGTGTATTTGAAGCAGGAGGACTGTTGAGGAAGATTAATGGTAGTTTCTTTTACTATAGTTATTTTTAAAACATAAATATCCATTATCTACATTACAGCACATATTATAATCCAAGTAATTGATTAAACACACCTGAATACTATATAAAAACAATGAATAACAAGTAAATAGAAAAACTGAATGAACAAAATCAAGATATTAAGAAAATATACATACAAGGAAAATTTACCTAAAATATAACAGCTCCTAGAAGTACGTAAGAAAAAGACAAATGCTTCAAAAGAAAAATGACCAGCAGGCTGAAGACTTAGCTCAGAGGTTCCAGCATCTGCCTAGCACGTACAAGGTCCTTGGTTCAAGCCCTGGTAATCACATATAACAATATGGGACATGGTGACTCACACCTACCAGCAATCAGTACCATATACCACAGTGCCAGAACTGGTGGCTCATGCCTGTAATCCAAGCACTTGGGAGGCAGAGGCAGAGGGACTGCTGAATTCGAGGCTTGCCTGGGCTACACAGTGAGCTCAGGGCCAGCTTGAACTACAAAGCAATACTGTCTCAAAAAAAGAAAAAAAACCTATTAAAAAAACAAAAGAAGAATGATCAGAGAGGATGGGACTATAATATTATTCACTGAAGTATTATTTTTAATAGCAAATAACTGGAAACAACCTAAATATTAGTCAACTGAAAAGTAGACAAATTATAATATAGATAAAATGTACAATGGAATAGTATGCCATTTTCTCATTTTATAATATAACAATTAAAATGGGAAAGGAGTACTAATGGAAAGATCTGCAAGATCTGTTGTTAAAGAAAAAAGTGTAGAAAAAGCCAGGGTTGGTATCTGCTACAGAAGTCAATCAGAAAAGAATAAAGCTTGGAATCTATACGACTAGAAGAACTAAAAGGAGGATATGACAGTTTTAAAGAACTTAATTACTATGCAGTCTTGGATCTACTTCAACTTCACTACTATATGTTTTTGTCACAGTCAATAGGAAAACAGCTGACAGAAGATGAGATGCTTCTATTGCTAACAGAAGATGGAGGTGGAGAACCTCCTACCAACTAGAATAGAAACTTTAGAAATTCTGTTTGACTATCTTTCATGCTGAGGACCAAAAAAGCAATAAAGCTCAAAGTACTAACCAAAAACTAACAAAGGACAAACTAACTACTCTGATAATCTGAAAAGAGGCAATAAAGTTGTGGTTATGGTATAAAAATAAAGATCAAGGCTAGCGGGCGCCATTCCATTCACAGCGCCGGCAGAAGACTGAGGCCTGCCCAGCGGCCTACTGCACCTTGGAGTGGTGCAGATTTGGCTACCCAGGCACCATTCCTTTTCCACCAGTGGCGGAGGACTGAGGCCCACCCAGCAGTGCACTACACCCTGGAGCGGCCCAGATTAGGATACTCGGACGCCATTCTGTTTCTGGCAGCTGCGGAGGACTGAGGCCTGCCCAGCGGCCCACTGCACCCCAGGACCGGGCGCAGACTCAGCTACCAGGGCGCCATTCCATTCCCGGTGGCAAGGACTAAGGCCTGACCACCAGCCCGTTCCACCCAGGAGCCTTGCAGTGAGGAGTCAGGTACGGACCCCGGGCGCCAAAGCCACTATGGAGGATTAAGGCCTGCAGAGCCGGCCCCAACCCCACCCCGGAGCTGCATTGTGAGGACCAAGATCCGAGAGGAGCCAGAGCCATTTCCTGCGTCCCTCCACACTGCAGCCGTGCTGAGAGGCCAGGCAAGATTTAAAAAAAAAAAAAAAGGAATCTAGCTTCTATTTTGCCATCTACTCTTAGATCCCTCTATTCACCTCTTGTCCCCGCACCCTCTGCTATCTTCCTGTCAGAAGCAATACCCAGAAGTAAAAGACTCTTAGGCTGCCCTATTTCCTCTCCTGTGCTATTATAAGCAGGTGTGCAAAGTCTCCAATGGTCTTACAGCATAGTTAGTACTGTTTTATATACGCCCTTTTATCCTCTATTACCCGCTGGCATATATGAGGTTCTAGAGTATAGGTGATCTTCATAAATCTGCTAACACTACTTCACTCTCCTTCTGTCCCCTTACCTCCCTGATTCCCCAGTAACCTCTTATCCCCAAAGGGTTTGGGGGTACATTAACAATCTACATGTTGTATACACATTGATGATTAATTCTAAATTCTGGCATATGGACATAGTGGTAACTCATAAGCTCAAAGTTTTCAGAACAGAATTTAACAAAACTTTTTATTTTATTTACTGTGTTTAATACTGATATTGGCATTGATTGTATTATGTAACAAACATGATGTGACTGCTCTCCTCAAATACCACCCATGATGTGTCAGAACTGAGAACTCTCAAGGGTCATTACAGATTCGAGGAGGACACCCCAGGAAGGTGCCACATCCAAAGGGCCCCAGATAACAGAAAAAGACCCGCAACAAACATTGCCCTGTCATCAGACAAAGGATAGCATTAGTAACAATGAAAGAGTACAAATGAGAAAACACAAAAAACCAGACACAAAGATCACCACCACATGGAAATTCAGAGAAAAGGGAAATAGGGCAAAATGAAACTCAAATACCAGGACTCCTGGAGATGGTAACTAGAGCAGATCTAGTAAAATGGAAAACAGAAATCATCTCTGAGATCAAAACAGAGATACTGTCCACAGTGAAAGACATCATTAAAGAAGAGATCAGTGAGATGATAGAATCCAAGATAGCAGAAGCAATGGAACCTTTTAAACAGCTTCAAGCAGAGCTCCAGGGAATGATGAAGGAGAATGAAAGCTTGCGCAGTAGGATCAATGAAGCAGAGAACCGAATCTCAGACCTAGAGGACAGCATAGCAGCCAGTGAGCAGGAATGATATATCTATGGAAAATAGCAAGGGACCATGAGAAATCAATTCAACAGCTTCTAGATGACTCAAAGAAAGATAATATAAGACTGATTGGAGTCACTGAGGAAGCAGGAGACAGTGAAAAAGACATAAAAAAGCTACTGTCAGAGATAGCAACAGAAAACTTCACAGGAAAAGAAATAGACATACAGATCAATGAGGCCTATCGGACTCTAAAACACTGTGACATAAAAATATCTACACCTAGGCATATAATTATGAAAGTTTCAGATGCACAACAAAGGAATGAAATACTGAAAGCAGTGAGAGAAAGGAAGAAAATCACCTACAAAGGGAAGCCCATTAGGATCACAACAGACTTTTCAACACAAACACTCCATGCAAGGAGAGTGTGGAGAGAAGTATTTCAAGCACTGCAGGAAAACAACCTCCAACCTAGACTGTTGTATCCTGCAAAACTATCTTTCAGATTAGACGGGGAAATAAGATACTTCCATGATAAAGAATACCTGAAAAACTTCACAAATATGAAAGCTGCACTCCAAAACATCCTAAAGAACATCTTGGAAAAAAAAACACAGAAAATTCCATACCCATGAGACCCAGGAGAGTGAATTCATTGAGGCAAAAAAGAAACTAAATAGAAAAGGAGAAAAGCAAGGAAGAAAAGAACCAAGAACGGGGAAACATGGCAGCTCTGAATATGTCCATATCAGTCATAACCATTAATGTCAATGGACGCAATGGGCCAATTAAAAGACACAGACAAGCAGATTGGATCAGGAAGCAAGATCCTACAATTTGCTGCATACAGGAAACACATGTAATTCAGAAGGAAACCCATAGACTGAAAATAAAAGGTTGGAAAACAATCTTCCACGCCACAGGAAACTGCAAAAAAGCAGAAATGGCTATCTTGTTTTCAGATAAAATAGATTTCAAACTCAAATTAATTAAAAGAGATAAAGAAGGTCACTATATTCTTGTACAGGGAACTATCCAAGAGAAAGAAATAATAATCATAAATATTTATGCACCAAACTCTCAAGGTACCCAACTATATAAAACAAACATTACTAGACATGAAAAGCCAGTTAAACATGAATACAATAGTAGTAGGGGACTTTAATACTCCATTCTCACAAACTGACAGATCAACTGGACAAAGAATCAACAAGGAAACACTTGAACTAAATCAAACTTTTGAGTAAATGGATTTATTACATGCCTACAGAATTTTTCACCCTACAAAGCAAGAATACACCTTCTTCTCAGCTGCTCATGGATCATTCTCCAAAATAAATCACATTCTACTCCACAGAACAAGCTTAAGTAAATGCAAAGGAATCGAAGTTATGCCCTGCACACTATCAGACCATAGTGCCTTGAAACTGGAACTGAATAACATGAGAAATTCCAAGATCACCACAAACACATGGAAATTGAACAACACTCTGTTGACCAACCAATAGGCCAAAAAAGAAATTAAAGAAGAAATTAAACAGATTCTATAGTAAATTGACAACCCCAGCACAACATACAGGAAGTTATGGGACACAATGAAAGCAGTTCTATGAGGGAAATTCATACTGTGAATGCCTACACTTGGAAAATAGAGCAAACCAAAATAAACAATCTAATGATGAACCTCAGACAATTAGAAAAAGAGGAGCAAAACAAACACAAAGCACATACTAGAGAGGAAATTATAAGAATCAGAGCAGGAATTAGTGCAATGCAGACAAACAGAACAATACAAAGAATCAAGGAATCCAAGAGTTGGTTCTTTGAAAGGATAAATAAGATCGACACACCCTTAGCAAACCTTATCAAACAAAGGAAGGAAAAGGCTCCAATCCATGCTATAAGGAATAAAAATGGGGAAATCAGCACAGATCCAGAGGAATCCAAAGGATAAAAAACACATACTTTGAAAATATATACTCCAAGAAGATGGAAAATCTAGAAGAAATGGATAGATTTCTAGACACATATGAACTTCCAAAGCAGAACGAAGAGGATATATAAAAATGTTAAACAACCCAATATCAATCTGGGAAATTGAAAATGTAATAAAAAACCTACCAACAAAGAAAAGCCCTGGTCCTGACAGCTTCACTGCTAAATTTGACAAAACGTTTAAA
This sequence comes from Thryonomys swinderianus, assembly GCA_004025085.1. Lineage (NCBI taxonomy): Eukaryota > Metazoa > Chordata > Mammalia > Rodentia > Thryonomyidae > Thryonomys > Thryonomys swinderianus. Next base: position 21,080 of record PVIC010029814.1, read on the forward strand.
GAAGAGTTAATACCAGTACCTCTCAATCTTTTTAATGAAATCAAAAGGGAAGCAGTACTCCCCAAATCATTCCTTAGAGCAACCATCACCTTGATTCCAAAGGCAAGGAAAGATCCCACCAAAAAAGAAAACTACAGGCCCATCTCTCTAATGAACATTGATGCAAAAATCCTCAATAAAATACTTGCAAACAGAATACAGAGAGTTATCAAGAAAATCATACACCCTGATCAAGTCAGATTTATTCCAGGGATGCAAGGTGGTTCAACATATATAAATCAATCAATGTAATACACTATATTAACAGACTCAAGGACAAAAACCATATGATTATCTCAATAGATGCAGAAAAAGCATTTGACAAAATCCAACACCCATTTATGATCAAAACCCTACAGAGAATCGGAATCGATGGACTTTATCTCAATTTAATATAAGCTATTCATGAGAAACCAATAGCGAACATAATACTTAATGGGCAAAAACTGAAACCTTTTACTCTAAGATCAGGAAGGATGCCTGTTGTCACCACTCTTGTTCAATATAGTGCTGGAAACATTAGCCATAGCAATCAGGCAGGACAAAGATATAAAAGGAATAAAGATAGGAAAGGAAGAAGTTAAACTGTCATTATTTGCTGATGATATCATACTCTATCTAGAAGATCCTAAAAACTCAACCAAAAGACTGCTAGACTTAATTACCAATTTTGGTAGTGTTGCTGGATACAGGATCAATGCTCAAAAATCAACAGCCTTTGTCTACACAAACAACAGATTAACTGAGAGAGAAATTGCGGAGTCAATCCCTTTCACAGTCACACCCAGAACAATGAAATATCTAGGAATCAACCTAACAAAGGAGTTGAAAGACCTCTACTCTGAAAACTATAGGACTCTGAAAAATGAGATAGAAAAGGAAATCAGAAAGTGGAAAGATATCCCTTGTTCCTGGTTCGGGAGAACCAACATCATCAAAATGGCTATACTCCCGCAATTACTTTACAGATTCAATGCAATTCCAATTGAAATTCCAATGGTATACTTCACAGAGTTAGAGAAAATAATACAAAAATTCATCTGGAAACACAAGAAACCTAGAATAGCAAAGGCAATTCTAAGCAACCACGACATGGCAGGGGGTATTACAATCCCCAATTTAAAACTCTACTATAAAGCCACTGTGATAAAAACTGCATGGTACT
>PVIC010029815.1:0-22282 GCA_004025085.1 Thryonomys swinderianus
AAATTAAATGACCAGTGGAGGTTTTTTAAAATAATAAAAATAATAGGGCTGGGCTGATGATTTAGCTCAGTGGTTCTGGCGCCTGCCATGCAAGTGCAAGGTTCTGAGTTCAATCCCCAGTGACAACATACAATGCTGGATGTGGTGGCACACGCCTTTAATCCCAGCACTCGGGAGGCAGAGACAGAAGGATTGCCAAGTTCGAGTCTTGCCTGGGCTACATAGTGAGCTCAGGGCCAGCGAGACCCTGTCTCAAAAAATATATATATAATACTAGGCCCAACAACCTGAAAATATCATGACAAGTAAAAGTCAATGCCTACCAATCATAGCCATCAATGGTAAGGACCTCAGGTCAACAGTCAAAATGGACTGGCAGAACCAATAAGCAAGAACCTGCAGTATGCTGGATTCAAGTAACACACTTAATTTGTTAAAATCCATAAACTGAAAGTAAAAGGATGGAAAACAATTCTCCACGTGAGAGGAAACTGCTGAAAAGCAAGAGTGGCTATCTTTTTTACAGACAAAGCAGATTTCAAACAACATAAATAAAAGAGACAAAGAAGATCACTACATCTCACTACAGAGAACAATCCTTGAGGAAGAGGTGACAATCATAAATGCACAGGCACCAAATGGTAGCTTACTCCACTATATAAAACAAATATTAATGGACCCAGTGATTAATGGGTGAATGAACTAGACCAAAAAAAAAAAAACCAATCAGTATCAAAACACTAGCAGTGAACCAAATTGTAGGACAAATGGATTTAATAGACATCTACAGAGTGTTCCACCCCACAAAATCAGAACACACGTTCTTCTCAGCTGCACATGGGTCATTCTCCAAAATGCACCATATTTTGATTCATAGAACTTGTTTAAGTAAACGCAATGGAACTAAAGTTATCCCCTTTCTACCGTCAGACCACATTGCCTTGATTGGAGGTCAAGAGCCAGAGAAAGTCCAAGAACTTCTTGCATATGTGGAAACAATAACACTCTCCTGCACAACCCACATCCACAGGGTCACAAAAGAAATTATAGAAGCAGTTAGACAGCTCCTATAATTAAATGCTAATTTCAGCACCACACACAGGAATCTGGGGAACACAATGAAAGCCACCCTATGAGAGATGTTCATAGCAGCAAATGCCCTTACTAGGAAAAAAGAGCAAGCTCTAATAAACAACCTAATACTCTACAAAAAAGAAGAGAAAATTATGAGGATCAGAGCAGAAATTAATGCAGAAGAGACTAAGAGAATAATAAAAAAATTAAAAACACCACCCAACATATCAAACAGTTGGATCTTGGAAAGAATAAACAAAGTTGGCAACATGTTAGCCCACCTTAGTAAAAAGGAATGAAAAGGCTCAAATTCATGTAATTAGGGGGTGAAAACACAACAGATCTGGCAGAAATCCTGAGGATAGTCAACACTACTCTGAAAATCTGTACTCCAATAAGATGGAAAAGACAGGATTAAAAAAAGACAGATTCCTCGATACACGTGCACTTCCAAAGTTGAATGAAGAATATAGAAAAATTCTAAGCACCCAATAACAACAGGTGAAATTAAAAATGTAATGAAAACCCTACCAACAAAGAAAAGTCCTGCTCTTGATGGCTTCCCTGCAGACCTCAACAAGAAATTCAGGGAATAGCTACTGCCACTATATTTCAAATTCTTTACAAGGACACCAGACTTGAAGCAGCTTTTACACTGAATCCAAAACCAGAGAAGGCTCAACAAGAAAGAGAACTATAGATGAATCCACTCCAATGTGTATAGATGTCAAAGTCCTCAATACGATTCTTCAAAACGGAATACAGACGATCATTGAGAGGATCAAACACCACCCTGGCCAAGTTGGATTCATCCCAGGGATGCAAGCATGGTCCAACATATGTAAATTAATAAATGTAATACACTCTATTAACGGAGTCAAGGACAAAATGCATATGGTCATCTCAATGGATGTAGAGGAAGCATTTGCAAAATCCCAACACTCATTTATAATTTAATCCCTCCAGAAAGTGGACATACAAGCCTTTATCTCAACCTGATAAAAGCTATTGATGAAAAATCAATAGCCAGCATCATACTAAACAGCCAAAAGGTGAGACCTACCATTCTAAAATCAGGAAAATGTCAAGAACCTCCCCTGTCACCAATGCTGTTCAATATAGTGCTGGAAACATCAGCCACAGCAATTAGACAAAAGATATAAATAAAAGGAATAAAGATAAGAAAGGAAAGTTAAGCTATAAGTATCTGCTGATGACAGGACTCTCTACACTGAAAATTTGCAAAACTCAGCCAAAAGAATGCTACATTTAATTCAGATTCAGCGCAGCAGCTTGGTGCAAGTTCAACACCAAAAATCAAATGCCTTCCTCTACACAAATAATGACACTGTGGGAGACAGAAATTAGGGTACACTATGCCTTTCACTGTAGGGTCAAAGAAAGGTAAGAAAGAAAAGGGAGGAAAGAAGGAAGAGGGAAAGACAGGAAGGAAGGAAGAGGAAAGAAGGAAAAGAAATTGGAAGGAATCCATCTAAACAATGAAAGACCTGTACACTGAAAGCTAGACTCTGAAAGAGGAGATGAAGAGGACTTCCTGAAAAGGACAGGCATGACTTTTCCTGGTTAAGCAGAACTACTATTTCAAAATAGCAATATTCCCAAAGTTGCTACATAAATTCAATGCAATCCCGACTGAAATCCCAGCAGCATATTTCACAGATCTAGGGAAAATAATCCAAAACTTCATCTGGAATCAGAAGAAACCCAGAATAGGAAACAAAGACATGGCAGGGCACATCATAATTCCCAACAAGAAACTATACTCCGAGGCCACTGTGGCAAAGCCAGCATGTTACTGGCAGAGAAACAGACTGGAGGGCCAATGCAACTGATTAGAAAATGCAGAAAAAATTCCGGACATACTAAATCACCTCATCACTGACAAAGGAGCCAGACAACTGGGGAAAGATAGCCTCTTTAACAAACGGTACTGGAGAATCTGGGTTTCAACCTGCCAAAGATTAAAACCAGACCTACATCTTTCACCATGCTCTAAACTCGAATTGAAGTAGACTGGAGATCTAAACATTGACACAGAAACAAACCTGCTGGAAGATAAGTTAGACAGAAATCTTGGAGACACTGACATAGGAAAAGTCTATGAACAGAACCTCAGCAGCAAGGGAGCTAGGAGAAAGAATCAACATTCAGATCTCAACTTTGGTACAGCAAGAGAAACCACCAACCACAAAGCCAGAGCAAAAGAAAGACCTACAATACAGGAACAAATTTTACCAGCTCTTTCTCAGACAAAGCTCTTCTATCTAGAATATATGAAAAACTTATAAAACATCAAACTTAAGCTCCCAATTTAAAGCAAGCATCTGAAACGAAATAAACGGACACCTTTCAGGTGACGAGGCAAAAGCAGCAACGTATGAAGTATGTTCAAAATGCCGGTCTTGAAAGAAGCAGGTGAAAACAACACTGAGATTCTATTTCACTCCACAAAGAATGGCTATCAAAAATTAACCAGTTACAAATGCTGCTGGAACCCTGGGAGAAAGAACTTTCTCCACTCTTGGCTGGAATTTGGACTGGTGAAACCTCTGTGGAGATCACTTTGGGGATTCCTGAAAAAGCTAAGATTATTGGCTCCATTTGATCCTGCCACTTCCCTGACACAAATATACATGGAAAGAATTACAGGGCTCATACCACAGTGAAGTTTGTGTACCACCCGTGTTTACAGCAGTACAGTTTGTAATAGCTAACTCTTGGAAACAGCTCAACTGCCCATAATGGGAGAGTGGATAAACAAGATAGGTTTTTAAAATATATTAAATGTAGTACTTGTCAGACATAAAGAGAGATAAATTAGTCACAGTTAAAGGGATGCATCTTAAGGCCATTCCTGTAAGTGAGGGAGGACACATTTATGCTTCTATAGAAACATAACATGTAAGTGATGCTGAAAATATATGATTGGTAACTGGCTAGGGCCAGGGGAGAGCAAAGAAGGGAACAAGAAAATTTCATTGTTCAATGGAAAAAATGTAAACAAAACATGTGCACATAGTGCATGCCGATCGAAGGGAGGGTAGCACAATGGGAAATAATAAGGAACAAGATATATTAAGAACAAGGAAAAATTTCCAATGTAAAATGTGATCACACTGTATTCCTAAAATGTAGCAAATAAATTGAATTTTATTTTTTAATGCCATATAATTCAGCAATTCTACTATATATGTACTCAGGAGAAATAAAAGGATATATCTATGCACTTTTTATTTAAATATAAATGAGAGCATTATGAAGAATAATTAATATTTAGAAACAGCAGATTAAAAATGAGGCTGAATACACATATTACATTTTATTTGAAAAGAAAAAATGAAGCATTGATGCATGCTACAAGATGAATTAACTTTTACAATCTTTTTGGTGGTGGCTGGGGGGGGTGGGTGTCAGGTATCTATGTTTTCTAGGTTGTCCTTCAATTCACTATGTACTCTAGGCTGGCCTGGGACTCAAAGCAATTTTCCTGTCTTACCCTGACCGGTGTTGGAATTATAGGTGTGTGCCCCCACACCTCAAAACTTCTAACCTTTTACATAAATAAATACAAATACGTGTTTATGTCTTACACATTTAGATGACCTCCAAAGCCTCACACAGTCATACACAGGGCCTTTTCACAAGTGTCTTAATGTAGATTGTATGATTGGTTCATATGAGCAATGCTAGGGTTGAGGGCACTAAGATTAACGGTGCTGTTGGGGTGAACAGCACTCACCACAATACAACATAAAGGATAGAAATATAATATAAGGACGGAAACAGTAACTAGCTTGCTGCTAGCTATTCACACTAGGTTTTGCATTTGGTTGCTTTTTGCTGTCTTCTACCTGCCATTAGCTGTTTCTTCTTTGTGATGTCCCTCTGGCATGCCACCTTATTTTTAAGCCAGCAAACTAAGGAGTAAACCTTTACATATTGTTATTCAAATAAACTTTTCCTGCTTTAATTTTATATTTTGGGTATTTTGACAAGAAAAGTACCTAACCTTTAAGTGTGTGTGTGTGTGTGTGTGTGTGTGTGTCCGCCACTAATACATGTCATTCCATTTATCTGGAGACAAACAATGTAAGACAAAATATACAGACTGTACAAATATGCTTTCTTGGATAGTGTGAACTCTGAGGACTGTTAGTTCTTTAAAATAAGCATATGTTTTTTATTTCAAGATAATGGAATATTTTAATATTCACTATGAGAATGCATGTGCACCTCTGAACACACATGCACACACATACGTGCACACACATACATGCACACACACACACACACACTTCTACTGATGATCATATCCACAGGTATGGCTCAGTGATACAACATATGGTTAGAAGCCATATGATGATAAATCCAGCCCTGTAGAGGAGGAAAAAAAATATAATGCACTGTAGGTTATTCACTGAAGTGGTATGCACAAAGGTGACATCAGCTAAAATGGAGACTATGCCCTTGTTGTTTGCCAGTGGGGGAAAAAACTATCAGAATTAACTAAACAAAGTCTATGAATATTCCCACGTGTACAAGGATATAGCAAACACCCAGGAAAGCTGTGCTAAGACCACTAAGAAATCATGTTTTTGCTTCCTCTTGTCCTACTCCCCCTTAGTCGTAGTGAAATAAGGCTCTGTAACAAACAGCTACTTAGTTCCCAGTTTGTTCCCTCAATGTAGGGGAAGCAAAGTGAATAATTCACAAAAGGACTGGAGAGATTGGACCTTTTACCTAATATGAATAGTTTCAAACACTGTCCCAAAAACTGAAGAGTGGAAACAACTTTTTAACCTGTTCTATGAAGGCAGCTTTACTTTGAAAATTAATTGAAGAAAATACAATAAATTATGTCAGTATTTCTTATAAATAGTAATGCAAAATATTAGTAAGTTGAATTCACCAACACATTAAAGAAAAGACTATCTCACAACACCCAAATCATCTTTCCTCCTAAAATATAGGGATGGTTCCTTACATGAAGGTTATCAATTTAAGGTCATTAAAACATTAAGGAAAAAATTAAAATATGATCCTCTCAATTGGGCACTAAAAATAATTTCAAAAAGGCTCTAACTTTCCATAATAAAAACTGTGCATTAAGCATACAGGAAAACGTACAGTCACATAAAAATAGACTCCACATAAAAATAGACACCAGTTGTGGTGGCACACTCCTCTCATCTCGCTTTGGCGGGAGGATTACCATGAGTTTGAGGCCAGCCTGGGTAATGAAGTGGGCTCAAGAGCATTGTGAACATCATAGCAAGAACCTATCACGAAGAATCAAAAGAGGTCAGGCATGGTAGTGCATGCCTGTAATCCCAACACTCAGAAGGCAGAGGCAGGAGGACTACCATGAGTTCAAGGCTAGCCTGTGCTACATACTGAGCTCAGGGCTGGGCTTGACCTACAAAGTGAGCCCTTGCCTCAGAAAACAAAAACAAAACAAACAAAAATTCAAAAGACAGACATTTAAACTACCAAAAATTGAATACAGGACCCAGAAATATAAATTTTTAGGCTTATCAGTCCCCAGAGGCCTGGGAGGACAGTGGGGTGTGACCCTCAGAGCTAGCTGCAGTGAGATGGAGTTCTGGGGTCACCTGGAGGTCTGCACGCCAGTCTGCCCTGGGCTCCCAGTTTTTCTGATCCACTCCAGAGTGGAGGATGAGCCATAGCTGGGTCCAGGCATCTGTTCCTATCCTTTGGGTCAGACTCCATCCCATCTGAGGGAGTGCTGAGCCCTGCAGCCCCTCTGGTTTCTGGGTGGGGCTGGGCCTGTGGCAAATCAAGTCATACTGTTACAGGGATCAAACTCAAAACCATGCACTTACATGCCAGACAGGGCATCACTGAGCTAAAACTCCAGTGCCTGCACTAGAAGTTTAACTCAGTCAGGCAAACTGAAAATACCTAAGGGCCACTACAGATCCAAGGAGGACAACCAAGGAAGTAGTCATTTCCTAAGGGATTCAAATATTAGGAAGAAAGAGGCTTCCAATAAACATTGCCCAGAAAACAGGAAAAGAATTAAACAAATAACATTACCAATGACAAAGGAATAGAAGTGAGAACAATTTCAAGAACCTGGAGACCAAGATCATCACTGCAGTGGAAGTCAGGAGTAAGGGAAATGGAGCAAACTGAAGCTCAATCACTAGGACTCTGAGATGATAACAAAAGCAGATCTAGTAAAATAGGAATCAGAATTGATCTCTGCGATGAAAACAGAGATACTGTCACTATCTAGACAGCAGATTGTCAATATCTAGACAGCTAGTTCAGGGGAATGCTAACATCTGAGATAACAAAAGTGATGGAGCCTTTTACACAGCTTCAGACAGTTTCAGGTGATTAAATACTGCAAAGACAGTTTCTCAAGTTGGGATGAATGAAGCTGAGGAGCAAATCTCAGACCTAGAAGACAGGATTGCAGCCAATAAACAGGAAAGATACAATTTATGGAAAATGGCAAGGGGCCATGAGAAATCAATCCAACAGGTCCTAGATGATTTGAAGAAAAATAACACTGCAGTCACCAAAGGAGGAAGAGACAGTGCAAAACACTTAAAAAATAAAAACCAAAAACTTCAGGTACAATATCAGAAAACTTCACAGGGAAAGGAAAAGAATTGGACATGCAGATATATGAACCATATAGAACTGTGACAGTGATATAAAAAACAAAACCCTACAGCTTGGCTTATAAACCCCGCTCCCCCTGCCAAGAAAAGAAAAAACACGTACAAATGAAGACCATCATGATCACAGCAGACGTCTCATCCCAAACCCTCAATCCAGTGAGGCTGGAGTGAAGTGTGGTAAGCCTTGGAGGAAAACAACCTCTGACCTAGACTGATGTGTCATGTAAAACTATCTTTCAGAATTGATGGGGGATACTTTCATGACAAAGAACACCTGAAAAAACTTCATAAATACAAAATATGTATGCCAAAACATTCTAAAGAATACCCTGAAAAAATAAAAAACAATGAAAGTTACACATGCATGAGGCCCAATAGAGTGAACCCATTGGGCCAAATAAGATTGAAAGGAAAAGAGCAAAAGCAATGAATAAAAGAGCCAAGAACAGGAAAGCATGACATCTGTCCATACAACCACTGTCAACAGACTGAAGACACTGATTAAAAGACACCAACTCGACACAAGATCTTACAATTTGCTGCATTCAACACATACACATACACACACACACACACACACACACACACACGTAATTCATGATTCCACAGATTGAAAGTAAGGGGATGGAAAACAATACTTGTGACAGGAAACTGCAAAAGAAAAGCAGGAGGGGCTATCCTATTTGCAGACAAAATAGATTTCAAAAGAAAAAGTTATTAAGAGACACAAGATCACTATATTCTCATAAGGGAACAATCAAAGAGAAAGAAATGACATTTACAAATCTTTACACACCAAATTCTAAAGCATCCGACTATGTTTACAAATTTTAATGGGTATGAAAATCCAGATAAGCACTAATACAATAGTAGTAAGGAACTTCAAGACCTCACTGTCACACAGAGACAAATTGACTGGACAAAAAATCCATTATAGAAGTACTTGAGTTAAACCAAGTTTTTGAACAGATGGACTAAATAAATGTCCACAGGGTACTTCATCCCAGAAAGGCAAAATATACATTCTGCTCAGCTGTACATGGGTCATTCTCCATAATAGACCACACACTAATCCATACAACAGGCTTAAGTAAAGGCAAAGGAATTGAAGTTATTGCCTGTATGTTGTTAGACTATCGTGTCTTGAGATTGAGCAGAATAGTAAAAGAAATCCAAAGATCCTCACAAACATGGAAATTGAATAATACTCTGCTGATCAACCAGTAGGCCACAGAAGAAATTCAAGAAGAAATTGAATAGTTTTTACAATTAAATGACAACCCCAGTACAACATAAAGGAATATATGGGACACAATGAAAGCAGCTTTATGAGGGAAATTCATACCAGTGAACACCTATACCAGGAAAACAGAGCAAGCTCAAATAAACAATCCAATGCTGGACCTCAAGCTACTGGAAAAGAAGGAGTAAGACAAACCCAAAGCCTCTCCTAAGGAGGAAATTATAAGGATCAGAGCAAAAATCAATGCAATGCAGACTAAGAGAATGATACCAAAAGTCAACAAATTGAAGATTTGCTCTTCAAAAGGATAAACAAAATTGACAGACCCTTAGACAAGTTTATCAAACAAAGCAAGGAAAAGGCTCAAATCCATACTATTAGGAAGGAAAAGGGTGAAGTAACCATAGATCCAGTGGAACTCCAGAGGGTAGTAAAGATCTACTTTGAAAATGTGTACTCCGATAAGATGCAAAACGTAGAAGTGGATATAGATACCTAGACAAATATGAACTTCCAAATTCAAATGAAGACCATATAAAATGTTACATATGCCAGCATCAATCTATGAAATTGAAAATGTAATTTAAAAAAACCCTACCAACAAAGAAAAGCCCTGTTCCTGATTATTTTACTGCTGAATTCTACAAAACTTTTAGAGAAGAATTAATGCCAGTACTTTTCAAAACCTTTAATAAAATCAAAAGGGAAGCGGTACTCCCAAATTTATTCCTGGAAGCAAGCATTACATTTATTCCCAAAGCAGAGAAAGACCCAATCTAAAAAGAGAACTACAGGCCCAACTCTGTAAGGAACATCGATGCAAAAATCCTCAATAAGACACTGGTAAATACAGTGCAGAGAATCATGAAGATCACAAACCCTGACCAAATTAGATTCATCCCAGGGAGGCAAGGATGTCTCAACATATGGAAATCAATAAATGAAATATACTATATTATCAGACTCAAGAACAAAATCCATATGGTCATTTCAATAGGTACAGAAAAAGTGTTTGAAGAAATCCAACACCTATTCATGTTCAAAACCCTACAGAAAATCAGAAGAGATGGACTAGGATTAGATATCTCATTTGACCCTGCTATTCCCCTGCTAGGTATGTACACGAAGGCATTGAAAGATTCCTATCTGAGTGGAAATTTATAAGCTTAGTATTTTGAGAATGCCCGCACTGTTTCTCACTGAGATTGTCCTTTCGTGCACCCTGTTCATAGCAGCTTAGTTTGTGAAAGCTAAATTTTGGAGACAACTCAAATGCCCCTCAACTGGAAACTGGATAAAGAAGATGTGGTTTTCCTACAAAATGGAGTAGTATTACTCTGCCCTAAAGGTTAAGTTTGAGTCATTTATACTCAAATGAACATACCTTGAGGTCACAGTCATGAGTGAAATAAATAGGTCACGGATTGTCAGTACCATATCTTTTCTCTAGTATGAGAATCTGAAGATGTAAATGAGTTCTAGAATGTACAATTGATATTGCAAAACAGAAAATACTCAAAGGATTAAGGGTAGGTGCAAGTAACGAGGGGAAAGAAAAATATAATGTTAAAGAAGGAAACAAACGTTATGGATACAAGGGGTGGGGAGATTGTAGGGTGGGTGGGATAGTGGGGAAAATGATAATTTTTTTCATATATGGTACAGACTCTCAATTGTGTGTGATCAATATGTATACATAAAATGTACCAATAAAGAATTAATTAAAAATAAATATATGTGGTTCTTTTTTTTTTTTTTTTTTTTTTTTTTGAGACAGGGTCTCACTTTGTAGTTCAGGCTGGCGCTGAGCTCACTATGTAGGCCGGGCAAGCCTCGAACTCAGCAATCCTCCTGTCTCTGCCTCCCGAGTGCTGGGATGACAGGCGTGGGCCACCACGCCCTGCACTGTGGTATGTGATACTGATGGCTGGTGGGCGTGAATCTCCACGCCCAGCATTGTATGCAGTTGCCGGGGATCAAACTCAGGACCTTGTGCTTGCAAGGCAGGTGCTGAAACCACTGAGCTAAATCTCCAGTCCCTATATGTGATTCTTTACAAGGCAATCAAGACAATTCTATAGGAGAAAAGTTAGATTTTTCAATAAATGATGTTGGAAAAATATATGTCAAAGAATTCAACTGTTCCCTTAGTTTAAATTACACACTAAAATTAAATCAAAATAGGTTAAAGCCACCAAAATAAGGACTACAATTATAGAACAAATCATTAGAAGTACATAGCGGAAAATGTTTGTGACTTCTAATAACTTGACAATGATTTCTTAGACATTACAAACACAGACAATGAAGGAAAATTAAATAAATAGCTTTATCAAAAATTAAAATATGTGAAAGAATACTGGAAAAAAAATGAAGTGACCACCCCAAAATGAAGAAAATAGTTGTAAATAATTTATCTAATAGTGAATATTCAGAACAAGTAACTCCTAAACTCATCAAAAAAAAAATAACAGATAACCTAACTAAAAAGTGGACAAAGGATCCGATTTTATCCAAAGTAGATGTACCAACAGCCAGCAAGTAAATGCATGAAAGATACTCAACTTCACAGCTTATGAAAGTAAACTGTAAATATATCAAATATAAACATAGCAAATGCACAAGACAGCTTCAAGTATGTTTTAAAAATAACATGTGAGGGGCCAGAGATTTAGCTCAGTGGTTCTGGTGCCTGCCTTGCAAGCGCAAGGTCCTGAGTTCGATCCCGGTAACCACATACAATGCTGGGCGTGGTGACTCACGCCCACCAGCCATCAATACCACACACCACAGTGTCGGGCATGCTGGCTCACGCCTGTCATCCCAGCACTCGGGAGGCAGAGCCAGGAGGATTGCTGAGTTCGAGGCTCGCCTGGGCTACATGGTGAGCTCAAGGCCAGCCTGAACTACCAAGTGAGCCCCTGTCTCAAAGAATAATAATAATAAATAAAATAAAATAAAATATTAACTTTTGCTGAGCTTGTGCAGAAATTACAACATTCAGGTACTGCTGGACTAATAAAGGACAATCTCAGTGAGAAACAGTGTAGGGTTCTCAATGTACTAAGCCTATAATTTCCATAGAATCCCACAGATTCACTTCTAGCATCAAACCAGTGAGGCCTGAACACATATATTTGCCAACAATTTTCACACCACTAATATTGCTGGTAGCTAAAAAGGAAGAATAACTCAAATATTAAAAGCAGATAAATATATACAAGAGTTTAGTTTGAACAAATAGTAGGGTACTATTTGTGTAGGTTACTGGTAGGGCATGCGGTTTCTATGCATAATTTTTTGCTTAACTACAGTAAAGTTCTAAGAAATATCATGTTTGTTTACATACATGTGTGTATATATCTATATATACACACTATATGTATATATACACTCATATATATGTGAACATATATAGACATATATGTATGCATATATGTAAATCTAAAATTACAACAAATTTCAACAAATCAGTGATATTTTTAAAAATCACACATACGCCACTTTCAATTGGTACAGATTTTAAGATATAGAATTTTATTCTAAAAATAATATATTTTCATCAGTGAATTATAACTAACAATAGTTCTCTAAGCATAAGATTTCTGCATCCTATTCATCTGACACACTTGAAATTCATATTTAAGTTAAGGGAGTCATATAAAGCACAAACTGCTCAAACAACTATTATAAAAATACATTTAGTAGCTTCATTTGTGAAAGCATGTAAAATCTCCCAGTTTTGAAAAAATTCTAAAGAAACCAATCATTATTTCTCATAAGAAATTTTAATAACCATTACCAAGTTCAAGAATTTCTTGCTTTTCAAGTCTCCATACATTTTGATTTGTATTTAGACACTACAATTAACATGGAAAGATCAATAATCCATCCTACAGAAATATCTTTAAGGTAAAATAGGGAACCTTACGGTTCAATGGTTGAATGAACACCTATGAATTGCACTAATGATATTTATCACATTATTGTTATCATTATGCAATCAGAAGCAGGTTTAATTTACCATTCTAAATAAAAAATTCCACAAAATGTTAAAGGCTGGCAGAATGTTAGGTTGATAAAAACTCAATCTCTCCAAGATTCAAAATACTGATGCTAGAAAACAGCATGGAGAGAAAAAAAAATGGAGAGAGAAGTAGTACCCTGGGACACAGAGAAGATCTGACAAAAAATTAAAATGTACAGAGAAACTGAAGAAACAGAGCACAACCCAGGGAAGAGAAGGGACCATCTGTACTTTTCTGTGATTACAGCTACTCTAGGTTCACCAGCAAAGTGAAAGGAGAAGTTTCTCCATGAACATGTACAGTGGAATACAATGAACAGGTAGTAACTGTGACCTGCAAAGAGAGTGTATGACTCTGCTCCAAGTGAGTCCTTTTGCAGTGACATCTTGTGAGTGACTCTAGCTTAAGGGCCAGAGTGTACTTGGACCAATGCTATTTTGGGAAGGGTTGACTGTTTGACCCAGAACCCGGAGTAACAAATAGGCTCTTCTCCAGGGCTTCAGGTTTTAAGTTCAAACAGTATCTGAGTGGTAGACAGCCAGGTAGTCTTGGCTGGAAACAAAGCCCCCTCAGTGGATTAGCACTAAAGATCATAGCCCATGCTCTTATAGCAAAAGGCCAGTCTCAGCCTGAGATGCACTGGACTTCAAAGTCATGGCATTTGCATCCTTTTTCTACTGTCTGCTGATGCTTGTGCCCAGTAGGAATCTAGTGTCTTTGACTTTTTTTTTTTTTTTAAATCTATGAGTTTAAGCAAAGACACACTTGATTTGGACACTACCTCAAAATAGCAGATCCTAGGCAAAAACCACATATTCAATCTCACACAGCCATTTTCTTTCTTTGTCCTCCTTTATCATTTTATTTCCCTCCTTTTTTAATCAATGTGGTTTTCTTTCCTTTTGCTTCCTCATGAGTTTAGTCAGATTTAGGAAATTTTCCTTTGTCCTTTTGCATATTTCCTTTATTCTATCTTTTTTATGGCTTTCTTTTTCCTTATAATTTTGTGTCCTTTGCTTTTATGATCTTGTTGTTAATTTCTTTTATACTGGATTTTACCACCTATTTCTCATCTGTTATTTTTCTGTCAATTCTCCATGCTTCTATAAACACTCCTCTATCATCAAGACACATTGCTCCACCTTCTCAAGTCATAGTTTCAAATTTTTCTTTTTGTAATCCTCTAGCCCCAACTCTTTATATGTTTAAAAGTATGACCATAGAGCTTTATTGATATTTTTATACTATTATTGGTTCTACAATATTACTGCTGAATTCTTTTCTAATATTAGTGAAGATAAGGTTGTCACATTTAGGGCATATTAGCTATGGGCCAACACCTGGGTTATCTTCATATCTGAGTGAGAATTGTGAATTTCTTCACTCAGATTAAATATGGTACATATTGGTTCATACTACATGTTAATACCCAACTTGTCTTGTAGGTTACTACTGCAGTGGACATGCTTAAAGCTACTATGAATGATTTACTTAATTCTATTGTAGCTAACTTATTTGTAGCCAATTAGGTTGATAGTAATGTAGTTTATTTGCATGATATTGGTCACATAATGGGAGACAACGTGTCATCCTGTCACAGAAGATTCATCTGCATTTTGTTCAGGTCCAGAGACTGCACAGGAAAATGAGACTGGGCATGTGGGTCTAACTAATCTGGTGAAAAATTTCAAGGCAGTATAATTTTTTAATTGAATTCTTTATTGGTATGTTATATATATATATATATATATATATATATATATATATATAGCTCACAATCACACACAACACTGAGGAATGTGTATGAGCATATGACAAGTTAATTCTCATTTTTAGCCACATCCCTAACCATCCCTCCCCCACTCCCTATATACATGCTCTTTTATTTTCTTTCGGAATCATATTTATTTCTTCCCCTCATTACGATCCCACACCAATAAGGCAGTATAATTTTGAGTGTAATGGCATGGCTACAGTTAGAGGCTCTTAGCCAGTTCACTGCCAAGAAACAAGAGACAAAAAGTAATTTTAAAACTTCTGAATTTGTCCAAAAAGAAAGCCAGTAACATTATGGTCTGCAAGGATGGAACATAGGAGAACTCAGTTGCTGAAAAGATTACCAACAAAAAGCCAAGAATTTTGGAAGAGGATACCAGAAAAGATTGCCTGTGGGCATCACAAGGACCAGCTGGACTCCAGCCTTTGCAGCCTCAACATTGCATGACTGGAAAGATCAGCTTTTGAGAACACCATGTTTCAGAACACCATGTTTCAGAATGGTGGTGGCTTACAAGATTTATTCCAGGTGACCAGGTTCATAGTGCTTGGTGATATAGGACTCAATCCCAACAGTGAAGAGAGAAGGAAGTTATCACTGCAGCTGAGAGGAGACATTGGTGGCATCCATGTGTTCCAGTTTTAGGTAGCTGCAGAAGGGAAGACTCATGGAGTCAGGAAGGCTTCCAACCAAATTGAAAAGACACCCTGGGAGGCTAGGCAGTGTGTCCCTAAGAGAGCAGTGTGTGAAGATGTGAGTTGTGAAGCCAGAAGGGCAATGAATACCCGAGAAAGTTCAAGAAATCAAAAACATGGGTAGTCTAAGGAAAATTCCAAAAGAGTGAGCAAAACTGATCCATGACAGAAGTCAAAGGAAATAAAACTGACTGTGGCATAAGGGTCAGTGGACTTCACATCTTGCCTCAGATGCTGAAGTGAAACTACAGAATTTAATGTTTATCCTGTCTGACTTTGCTCTTTTGGTCCAGACTAGATTAAAAGGAAGATGTGCTCGTGTGTGTGTGGTATGTGTGTGTGTGTGTGTGTGTACACAAAATGGAGTGTTACTCTGACAAGTTGGAGTTATTTATACTCATATAGACATACATGGAGGATATACTCATAAATGAAATAAATAGGACTCAGATGGGTAAATGGCACAGTTTCTCTTGTATGAGAAACTGAAGGTATAAGTGCCAAAATGTATTATAGGTATGGAGAAATAGGTAGAAAATATTCAAAAGGGAAAGAGTGAGTAGGAAAGTAAAGACAAAGAAAAATTTGATGGTAAGGCTGGGACTTAGATCAGTGCTTCTGGTGCTTGCCTGCCAAGCTCAAGGTCCCAAATTTGATCCCTATCCACCACATATCACAATCCTGGGTGTGGTGGCTCACACCTGTAATCCCAGCAAAAGCAGGATTGCTGAGTTCAAGGCTTGCCTGGGCTACATGGTGAGTTCAGGGCCAGCCTGAACTACAAGTTGAGACCCTGTCTCAAAAAACTAAAACAAAAAAGAAAAAAAATTAAGAAAAATCTATCTAACTATCTATCATCTATCTATCTGGGGAGCAGGGTTGTAAACAGAGCAGTGGAATAAGATAAAAATGAGAATCAAGAGGTATCATGTACAGGTACAAATTCTCAGTGTTGACTGTGATCATAATGTATGTATCAAGTGTGCCAAAAAACAATTATTGAAAATGAAAATCAAGATATATCATGTACAGATACAAACTCTCAGTGTTCCATATGATCATAATATATACCTAAAATTTGCAATAACCTCAATGGGGTGGGGGGAAGAAAGTCTGGTATCTGTACACAATGAAGTATTAATGTCATAAAAATAGACAAGTCGTTTGTAGGAAATCAGATGCATCTTGAGGGCATTATGCTAAGTAAAAAGGACACACAAGCTTAAATATCACACCACTTCTCTTGTATGCAAGCCACAATATTTTATAAGTGAAGTGCAAAATAGACAACAGAAAATGACAAGATGGATCTTTGGTTTATGGAAAGGGAGCTAAGACATGAAGACAGGATAGAGAGGGAAGAAATGAGATTTTTACAAAGGCAGCAGGTGGGATTGTGAACTCTTGTGCACATGCACCAAGTCCATACTGCAAACACAAACAGACACACACACACACACACACACATGAAGCAGTCCAATTGATGCAACATAAGGAAGGGGGGAAGAGGAGAGGATGGGAGGCTGAAAGGGAGGAAGGGAGGAGAAAAGGGAAGAGAAGTGAAAGGATATTAAAGAAGTTTGGAACAAAAGGAACCTAGAAAAATTAGTGCGTGTACCAACTCTTCACAGTGAATGTAATCACTATCCACTATAAACAAGTAACAATAAAATACTTCAAAAATAAGGTGATAATTTTATTTATTAACAATGAATTTTATTTTCTGTAAGCCAGCACATATTTTCTAAAGTTTAAAATGTGTAAGACGCAAGTACTTACAAAACTTGTAACAGTATATAACAAACAGATGGCTATAAAAGAAATACTTTCTATTAACATGGGAAGTGATAGAGAGAGAAAGGAAAAAAAAAAAAACAAACTTACCCTCAGTGATTCCTGAAAGGAGGAGGCCTGGTATTGTGCATATTTGGCAATTGTGCTAAGAGATCTATTACTTTCATAACGCCAAATTTTCCTCGTTCCAGTGGGGTCCCAGTTTTCATCTGCTGGTTGCAACAACTGTGTCCTCACTTCTACCAAATGTTCATTGTTAGCTTCTACCAAAGTTTTGGTAGAGAAAAGTCCAAGATCTTCAAAAATAAATAAGTGTCATTAATACATAAAAGTGTACTCAGGGGTCGGAGGGTTAGCTCAGTGGTTCCGGCGCCTGCCTCGTAAGCACAAGGTCCTGAGTTCGATCCCTGGTAACCACATATAATGCTGGGCGTGGAGACTCATGCCCACCAACAATCAACACCGCATACCACAGTGCCGGGCATGGTGGCTCACGCCTGTCATCCCAACACTCGGGAGGCAGAGACAGGAGGCTTGCTGAGTTCACAGCGGCTTGCCTGGGCTCCATAGTGAGCTCAGGGCCAGCCTGAACTACAAAGCGAGACCCTGTCTCAAAAAAAAAAAAAAAAAAAAAAAAAAAAAAAAAAAAAAAAAAAAAAAAAAAAAAAAAAAAAAAAAAAAAAAAAAAAAAAAAAAAAAAAAAAAAAAAGTGTACTCAGTGCAGTAACAATTTCAAAGTATTTTATAAACATATTTATGATATTTCAGTTTCTCAATGAGAGAGTTCCAAGTGATTTACTATCAAATTGGCATTGAAGTTCTGGATTTAATCATTGTGATATATACAGCAAGTATACTTACTATGTATAATCAGTCTCAAGTCTAGGGTTTACACGCAGTATTAAGTATTCTGTTTATCTCATATTTTGAAGCTTTTTAAACAATATAACATAAATCCCTATAACACATTTTAAACACGTAAAAATCCACCACAGAAGTTGCCATTAATTAGGATCATTTACAACATCTGCTTAAAGACATTAATACCTATTTTAACTATATAAACTTTTAAAAGCATTAATAGACAGATATGGTAAAGGAGGAGATAAAGACATGTAGACTGTTAAAAACATAGAGGAGATAAAGCCACAGAGATGGAGGCAAATAAAATTTTAACAGGCTGAGAATAAATTGAGTTCCTAATGCTCTCTCTTTAAAAATCACAAAGAATAAGAAGACAGAAAACACAAAGCAGGGAGATAGGTCCTTCTCAACTGGGAATGGGATCGTAGAGTTAGTTGGATAGGAAGAGTTATTGGGGATGGGAATGGGGAAAAATAATTTAGATGTGCTATGTACATGTGCCAACTCCAAGCAAGGAATGTAAACATTTTGTACTCCAAACATGCATCTTTAAAATGTTTCTTAAAAATGAAAAACATGTTGAGCTTTTTTAAGCTTACCTAGTTTAAGAGCTCCAGCAAGGCCACGTATTACTGTAACAGGGTTTTTTGGATTGGTACAAAATTGATGTAATGGAGGAAAGAAAGCATCACGTTTGTTTTCCAACTGTAAAGTTAAAAAAAAAAGGTTTTAGGCCTCAGGAGAGTGATTAAACATTACAACCAAATCTGACTCATTTCCTCATCAAACAGTTTAAAATTTGATGGTTCCTATTTATTAAAACTGTATAGTGGCTGGGCATGGTGGCTCACGCCTGTCATCCCAGCACTCGGGAGGCAGAGACAGGAGAATTGCTGAGTTCGAGGCTTGCCTGGGCTACATAGTGAGCTCAGAGCCAGCCTGGACTACAAAGCAAGACCCTGGCTCAAAAACAAAACAAAACAAAAAAACTGTATAGTGACCTATTACATCACTTTATCATTCGTACCTTGAAAGACCTGTAGAGCAAATAAGAATAAAACTAATACAAATATGTCTCTCTTTTAAAATTTTTGTTTTACATTGGATACATTTTAAAAACTACTACTTATACCATACAAATATTAATATAAAACACCTATTTTAGTTATTCTAGTGTTTCCCATGTGTTTTACTCGAGGTGGAAGGTATACAGCTTAAAAGTTTAAAACCAGGTCCGGAGATTTAGCTCAGTGGTTCCGGCGCCTGCCTCGCAAGCGCAAGATCCTGAGTTCGATCCCCGGTAACCACATACAATGCTGGGAGTGGTGACTCACGCCCACCAACAATCAACACCGCATACCACAGTGCCGGGCGTGGTGGCTCACGCCTGTCATCCCAGCACTCGGGAGGCAGAGGCAGGAGGCTTGCTGAGCTCCAGGCTTGCCTGGGCTCAATAGTGAGCTCAGGGCCAGCCTGAACTACAAAGCGAGACCCTGTCTCAAAAAAAAGAAAAAAAAAAGAAAAAGAAAAAAAACGTTTAAACCCAGTATTTTCAAAACATGAACATCTTAAAATCATTAATGAGAACCAATCATTTCATGTATTTATCCCTTCAAAGTTTTCCTTTAAAGGTTTATTTTCAAGTAGGTACCAATCTTCTTTTGGCGTTTGGTTTTGACTTTCTTGAGACAGTTGTGCAGTTCAAGGTGGTTTCAAATTCAGCAGTCCTTCCACACAGCCCCCACAAGTGCTGGGCGTACAGGGGTGCACCACCACACCCAACTCCATATATAGTGAAACGTCATATATAGTGAAATGTCAACATATAAAGTGAAACGTCAACAAATTTCAACTGGATAAGAGGTTCATATAGAATCTGGGAAGTATATAAAGGTCAAATCTCCAAAATCTTTTGCTACATACAATTTTTGTTCTAAGTATTATTGGATCTTTACTTCTTGAATTTTGTTCATTTAAATCTTACCAGGAGAATAGAAAGGACAGAGGTTACAAGTCTTCAGGAAAAAAAAAAAAAACACTATCTACTTTAACTCGTTTTTATTTCATGTATCAAATGCCCTTATTACTGACATGAAACCAAAATATTTAATGTCACATTAATTTTTTTCCAGACAATGTCTCACTATACAGTTCAGGATGAACTTGAATTCACTACACATCCCAGGCTTGTCTCAAATTCCTAGTGATTCTCTTTTCATTGCTTCTCAAGTGCTGGGATTGATCATAGGAATGCAGTACAGGCCTGGCACCAATTAAGACTTTAAAGAACTAGTTATATTAATGTTAAATGTTTTAATAACAAGTATTCCTCACTTTCACATTCTCAAATATCTTTCTGGAAGCAAATATATATAGATTTATATATATAGATCTCTATATATCTATACATCTATATCTATATCTAGGTATATATATAGATAGACATATAGAATATATATAATATAGATATAGCATATAGATATAGAATATATATAGAATATAGATATAGAATATATATAGGATATAGATATAGAATATATATAGAATATATACATAGGATATATATATATATATATATATACATATATGCTATGTATATATTCTATTATAAAAACATAAACTGAATGAATTTTTAAGGTTCAACTAAGGGACCAGAGGATGTCGAATTAGGAATAGGTTTACCAAAAATTCACGTTGGAACAAGTATCTCCTGAACAAGTATCCGTAAATTTTTATCAAGAAATTTGAAAACTTCTGTTCACAAAATACTTCTTCATATACCAATGGTCAAGAAGCTTTTTCATCAGAAGACAGGAAACACTTTTTATCTTACAGATTACATTTTTCCCTTATACAATCAATTAATTCTAGGTGTCCTCAGAGAGACAAAGTCTTTAAAATGTTAGGGCTGCGTTCCAATAAATAGTTGCAAAAATAAGAAAAGGATGGGGCATCATTCAGAGTAGCTTGGAGTGTACACATATTTCTGAAGTTTTCAATGAGTGACAGGAATACTTTATTTACTAAAGGACATTTGTATAAACATAAACATATACCTATCTTCTAACCACAGGCAAGTTGGTTCACACATTTGATTTATTTCTTCTTAATCAATTGAGACTCACATAAATACTAGGCGTAGGTGGATTCAACTTCTCCTTTGGCAAGGGAGGGTATGGTGAAGCAGGAGGTCTTGGAGGTGGACATTTGTCCAACAAAATGTGACTATTCCACAAGCCATTTTGACCTGGGTTCCTTTTTGAAACACAGAAAAAGCAGAAAAATAATATCAGCTTTACACTTATATGCAAAACAGAAAAAATAATATGAACTAAGAGTTGTCAATTGGGTTAGAAATTTACCAGAAGATAACCACTTCAAGATAATTCAATTAAAAAGAGAGAATAGCTGATAATTTTGCAAACTCTTTGATTTTATTGTCATTTATATAGATGAAGTATACTCTAAAGACATTAAAATTCCTCTTAGTCTTTATAAGTACCCAATTTATTTTACTACCTCAAGAAAAAAATCACTTCGTTTTTCTCTCTCTCTAAAACAAACAAATAAGCAAACAAACATAACTAATTCAAGGGCCAGGGATTTAGTGCAGTAGATCATGAATTCAGTCCCTACTACCACAAAAAAGATTTTTTCTCCAACATATTCTGCCCTTAAATTTTCTTAATTAATGTTAAAATATCTGACCAAAAAAGCTTACAAATAAATAATTACTATAAAACTTCATACATTTGTACATTCCCACAGATCTTTGTAAAAACTCCTACCTGTATAAAATACAATGGTTTAATAGTATTTAAAGTGCTCCGGGCCAGAGATTTAGCTCAAGTGTTTCTGGCGCCTGGCTAGCAAGCTCAGAGTACTGGGTTCAATCCTGGGTAACCACGTATAACAATACTGTGCATGGTGACACACACCCACCAGCAATCAGTACTGCACACACCACAGTGCTGGGCATGGTATCTCACGCCCATCATCCCGGAACTCAGGAGGCAGAGGATGGACGATTGCTGTGAGTTCAAGGCTTGTCTGGGCTACACTCAAGATTTTCCTGACCTCAGGGCCAGCCTGGTCTACAAAGTGAGACCCTGTCATAAAAGCGGGGAGGGGGG
>PVIC010029816.1:0-22325 GCA_004025085.1 Thryonomys swinderianus
CCAAAAAAAAAAAAAAAAAAAAAAAAAAGAGCAGAGAAAACCTATGGGAAAAATAAAAGACAAAAAGTGCAATAATATCAATAATTACATTAATTTATATATATATATATATATATTTTTTTTTTTTTGACACAGGGTCTCACTTTGTTGTTCAGGCTGGCCCTGAGCTCATTATGTAGCCCATGCAACTATGCATCGAACTCACCGCAATTCTCCTACCTCTGCCTCCTGAGTACTGGGATTACAGGTGAGAGCCACCACTCCCAGGATTGTGGTGTGTGCTTCTTGTGGACGTGAGTCACCATGCCCAGTATTGTTGTATGTGGTTACCGGGGATCGAACCAGAGACCTTACACTCGCTAGGCAGGTACTGGAACCACTGAGCTAAATCTCAAGTCCTATATTAATTATATTAACTACAAACAGGACAAGACTCAACTGTACACTGTCTAAATAAGACTTACTTTAAACATAAAAACAAGCTGGAACTAAATGTAGGCAAAAAAAAGATGTATCCTACATTTAGTAAGCATAAGACTTATTCTTGGCAATAGTACAGTGGCTGTAGGAACACCACAGTAGATTTCAAGGCATAGCATATTTCTGAAGGTATTTAAAGGAATTTTAATGTTAAAAGGACTAATCATTAAATAGTCAAACAACAACAAATATAAGATTAATGTTCTAAAGAGGGCCTCAAACTACACAAATCAATAATTGATATAGAGAAAGATAAATCCAGTAAATAAAAGTTACAATGTTACTCATCTAATTTTTTTCTTTTTTTTTGAGACAGGCTCTCACTTTGTAGTTCAGGCTGACCCTGACCTCACTATGTAGCCCAGGCAAGCCTCAAACTCAGCAATCCTCCTGCCTTAGTCTCCCACGTCCTGGGATTACAGCCATGAGCCACCAGGCCCGGCACTGTGGTGTGTGATGCTGACTGTTGGTGGACGTCACCACGCCGGGTATTGTTGTGTGTGGTTACTGGGGATCGAACCAGGGACCTTGCACTTGCTAGGCAGGCACGGAACCACTGACCTAAATCTCCAGCCCTCATCTCAGTAATTTAACAGAATAACCATCCTCCTTCCTCTAAAAAATCTTTTGAATATAAACAAAGATCTAAGAAATCCTAATAGTCATCTTCCTAACTGGCATCAACAGATTTACCTCCAAACCAGTGCATGAAGTTTTTGCCTTACGCCACATACTCAAGAGTTCTCTCTATTCTCCCCTCCAGCATATTTAGTGCTTCTGTTTTAGTATTTAGATCTCTGATCCACTTTTAGTTTAGTGCATGGTGAGAGACATGGGTCTAGTTTTAGTCTTTGGCATGTGGAAAGCCAGTTTTTCCAGCACCACTTATTAAAGAGGTTGTTGCTCTTCCATTTGGCCCCTCTGTCAAAGATAAGGTGGCTGAGTATTACTGCAGTTGTTTCTGTATCTTCTAGTCTGTTCCACTGATCTTCACATCTGTTTTTGTTTTGTTTTGTTTTTGCCACGACCATGCTGTTTTTAATCCTGGTAGCTCTGTAGTATAATTTCAGCTCAGGGATTGTGATATCCCTGCCTTGCCTTTCTTGCCTAGAACTGCCTCTGCCATTCTAGGTCTCTTCTGGCTCCAAAGAAAGACATTTTTAGCTAAATGGATGGATGCACCTTGAAGCTATTCTCTTAAGTGAAATAAATAAGACACAAATGTAAAGGGATCAAAAGGCATAATAGACAATATGGAATACGAAAAAAACATTCAATAGGATGGAGAACTAGAGGGGGGAGGAGAAAAGAAGAAAAAAATGAGAGAAGGAAAAAATGAAAACAGGACTTCTATAAATAAGAGGAAGAGAGGTTGAGGAAGGGGAGGAAGGAATCAACATACATCATATAAAGGTATAAATTCCCTACAATGAATGTAATCATTATGTAAATCTACACTGTACCAATAAAATGAAAAACAAACATTTTCAGTACATGTATTTAATAAACAGTATACAAGCAAGGAAAAACATTCCAGAAAAAGCATAGTGGGAAAAAATGAGAACAGTAATTACCTCTATTGCTAAGAGTGATGGGAACGAACCGAGAAAGAACATTAATTTGCTAGATGATGGAAATGTTCAACATTTCAACAGGGTGTCTGCGTTACACAAATATAATAACTACGTGCTAAATGTACTAAGTGGTAAACCTAGTAAATTTATATTACACTACATTTCAACAGGGGATTTGCATTACACAAGTATAATAACTATGTGATAAACATACTAAGTGGTAAACCTAGTAAATTTATATTACACTACATTTAAGTTTTTGCTAAATTAAAAACCAAAGATTTAACATGTATACATATGCTTAAAGTATTTGGGAGTACAGTGCTATCACTTTCAACTGCTTTGAAATATACAGAAAAGGAGCTGGACAGATGGCTATTTGATAAAGCAAATATAAATAATCCAAAATATTATGTATGTGCATCACCACACAATACTTTCACATTTTTTTTTTTCAGACAGGGTCTCACTTTGAGTGCAAGCTGGCCCTGAGCTCACTATGGAACCCAGCAAGCCTTGAACTACTCAGCAGTCCTTCTGCCTCTGCCTCCCAAGTGCTGGGATTACTGGCTTGAGCCACCACGCCTGGCTACTTTCAACATCTTTAATGCTTGTAACATCATAATCAATTTAGAATGATAGGCAAACAATCTTAAGAAACCTCTGGGTATTTATACAAGGAAATTTCTCCCCTCTCCAACCTCCAGCCTTATGTTCTTCCGTTTAGAGTCCCTGAAACATCAACTGCATAACCTTTTATCTTTACTAATTCATTAAGCCACAAATTTTACCGTACTAGTTCTTTATACCACTGACCTTGACAAAGTTCTATAATTGGATTTTTACCCCTCCCCCAAGTTTTACTCAAGAGATCTTAAGTGGTTCTAATCTAGGAAAAAAATTAGATGCCCAGATACCTCAAATTAAATAAACAAATCATCAAACATTTGATGACTTGACTTATGGTATATTACCTTTGTCATACCTTTACATAGGAGTTATCCCACATGAAGTAGATAATGCTGGTACACAGGAAAAATATGGGGAAGTTAGACAAGTGGTGGATATCCCACAGATACAGTTCAGTGTGTTTATTCTTAGCCCCAGATTACAGATATGGAAACTGAAGTTCAAAGAAATGAAGTTGAACAGTCAACCCCAGCTATTAAACTGTCAGCAATTAAGTTTCTCCAAAGTCAGGTTCATCTCTACTATACCAATGAGCTTTCTAATTATTAAAAAAATGGCTATCACCATCTAGGTAAAATGCCTTTTTGTAAGTTTACCGACAGTACTACTCATGAATTTAGAACCTAAGATAACGTAAAAGCCAAAACACATTTCTTATTACAAAATGGGCTATATTAAATATACATACCTATCAGCCAGATAGTTTAGTGAAATAAGATAGTTTACAGGTACAGTAACTATCTGAAAAGAGCATAATTCATATTCTATCAAAAAGTTACTCCATTTGACCTTTCCTGAGGTGCATTAAAATATTAAAATTCTCAGTATTTTACCAAAAATTCTTACCAACTATATGTCAAGTAAGACACTAGTGGTCTAAACAAACTTTTTGAACAACAAAAAAGTACTTCAAAAGTTACAGTCTCTAAATCCACGTTATCTAAATAAAGGAGCGTGGACAAAAATCTTGGCAATATCCTTTTGGTATAGTACCTTTCCTCTGAAATATAGAGGCTACAATCCAGTAGGGGTTGGCAGCAAGGGCTGGGTGAGAGGAATCCTGGGACGCCAAAGTGGCAGTTAGCCAGAACGGAGGGGAGTCGAAGTGAAGGAGGGAGTGATGGACCACAGGGAGAGGGGCCATAAAGTTCTTTGGAGCTAACAGAACAAAAGTAACAAACAAAACAATCCTATATAGCAAAGTCTCACTTAAGTGTTAAACGGAAGCTAAAATTAAATTACAGAGGTCAGTCTGAGTTTCACTTTAAAGGTTCTGTTTTAAAAAACCGAAACCACCCCCCACCCCGCGAGGGCCGCCAGAAACGACATTTTTCCCTACGTTTCCCTTACCTGCCGCTGCTCCTGCCTCCCCACCTTCCACCTCCTCGGTCTTACGCCCCCCGCCCACCTCCCGGTCTGTCCCTGGCTTGGCGCGGCAGTACGGGAAGAAGAGCGGCAGTACGGGAAGAAGAGCGGCGCAGGCGCTGCCCAGGCCTCCCCGGGCCTTCTCGCCCTTCCTCTCCCCCCTTGCGCCTGCCCGCCTGGCTCGCTCACCCCTTCTCCTGCGGCCCGTTTCCTGGGACTGATCTAGGCTGGGCTCAGGTTGCGCCTCCACAGGACCGCGGCCGCAAGCCAGCTTCCCAGCCGCGTCCGCCCAGCCACCCAGCCAGGCCTCGCCTGCCTGAACCCTGCTTCCCTGAACCCTGCTTCCCGAGGGCCTGGCTCCCTCCTACCTGCTCTGGGCCAGCGGCTGGGTGCCAGCCCAGCTCTCCCGGGGGCTGACGGGGCTGACGGGGCTGACGGAGTGAGAGCTGGAGGCGAAGCTTTAATAATCTCATCCTCCAGGCCCACTCGGCTTCAGATGTTTTTTTTCGGGTAGGGCATTCTGCAAACTTTTCCTGACGCATAAAGCAGTAACAACAGACTATAACAAACACACACACACACACACAAATATATACACACCCACACACACACACATCTGGGGTGCTGGGGTAAGGCATTCTACTTGTTCTGACCAGTAAAGTAACTACAGACTCTAGCACGCACGCACACACAAACATACGCACACGCGTGCGCATACAAACATCCGGGGGAGGGGCTCCTCTCCCTCCCGCTACACTAACGGGGTGAGGAAAGGCCAGCCCAGCGCCTCCCGGGGGCACCAGTCCCTCTGCACACTTCCCAGAGCCAGGGCCCGAGCCAGCCTTGCTGAGGAAGCCGCGGCTTCTCCCCTCCCCCACCCCCCACCCCCACCCCCGTCGTGGGCTAGGGACGCCTCCCTGCTCCTGGCTAGACTGGGATCCCTGGGCCCACTCCACTTCTGCTTCATCTCTGACCTTCTCCTCGAGTAAAGCAACGACATGTATTCCCACCTGCCAGCCAGCTGGACCCTGCTAGTGATGGTGTTTTCTCTGAGCTGCCCACCCCCTTGCTCACTGTCCCGCCGGCCTGTCCCATTTCCAACAGGAACTAAGGGAGGCGCCAGGGCTCAGGGCAGATGTCCAAGCAGCTCGCATGCTCCTGGCGAGGAAGAGTGTACCGGGGCCCCATCCCGAGGTGCTCCCTTAGGTTCACAGAGTCTTCATCTTTCCAGTGACCAGGGAAAGCGCCCATGGGGGAGATTTTTATCATTGCTCTGCACGAGTCCCTGGGCCACTTTCAACACCGGAGGCATCATGGGTGACTCTGAGAACGTGCAGATTTGAGCTGGGGACAGGCCAGCCCATCCAGTCCCATATGTGAAATGCTTCACCACCTAGATAGCTGGCACCTTTCTTCCTTTGGAGTTTTGGGTTGCTGGCTCTCTCTCCATTCTCCCCTTTGGGCTGCAGTGGAACTTCCTAGGTGGAGGAGACCCACAGGCCTCTTTCCTCCCTCTCTAAAAGGGTCGCCGGGGAGAGTGAGCTAGTGCAGAGCACACAGCATCATCTAGGGCTTGTAGACAGCCCCCCTTCATGATTTTGCTAGATGACAGTCATTTTGGTTCCCTAGTGTTGGATGCCCGAGGAGCATCCCACCAATTAAATCATTGAGTTAAAAAAAATGAAAGGAAAATGAGCAAATCTACATAATTTATCTATCAAATAGCAAGGTTTTCATCATATAAATAAAAGCTTTGCAAAAGGTGGGGATACAAATATTTTTAAAAGTTTTTAAAACTATCAAAAATATTCTATATTAATCAAATACCAAGTTATTTATATGTACCTGTAATAGCAAAACTATAGCACATGTGCACCAGCTGGCTTCTACTGAAAGCTCTTAAAAGTTTGCCATCACTATAAAACTATTTCTTTGGGGATGAGGGTACTGTGGATCAAAACCAAGGTTTTTTCCTTTTTTCCCCTGGTACCACTGATCAAACTCAGGACGTTGGGCTTGCCAAGCAGGCTGGGTGCTGCTGAGCTACATCTCTGGTCCAAACCCAGGGCTTTTTATACAAGCTGGGCAAGCACTCGACCACTGAGGTATATATTCCCAGGCCAGGCAACCTACTTCTCTAATACAACTGTCTACATTAAAAGACTTAGTAACAACATTAGTTTGCTACAAAAAAGTTTGAAACTGGGCTGGAGGGTTAGCTCAGTGGTTCCGGCGCCTGCCTCACAAGCACAAGGCCCTGAGTTCGATCCCCGGAAACCGCATATAACGCTGGGTGTGGAGACACACCCACCCACCAACAATCAACACCGCATACCACAATGCCAGACGTGGTGGCTCATGCCTGTCATCCCAGCACTCGGGAGGCAGGGACAGGAGGATTGCTGAGTTCGCGGCGGCTTGCCTGGGCACCATAGTGAGCTCAGGGCCAGCCTGAACTACAAAGTGAGACCCTGTCTCAAAAAACAAAAAAACAACAACAACAACAAAAAAAAGTTTGAAACTGTATATACTGCATGACCAATAGCATGAAGACTGAAATTTTCTTTCAAGATAATAAAATTCACTAAAACATGCTCTCCCTTCAGAATACTCCAAGAGCACAGAAACGAGCAAAACCTGAGGGAGAGATAAGGGCCCACAATCAGTACGTGGGCCAAGACCCTCAACAGCATCTCAAACATTACAGCAATGCAACTGTGTGGCAGCAAAAAAAAAAAAAAAAAAAACTGCTAAAGAGTCAGGATTCCGCCAACCCAGATATAAAACTACTGTTCATCAGTAAATAGAAAGATAAAAAGTGAAAAAGAAAGCGTCTCTGAAATATCCACAAAGGAAAATACCAACAGACATGAAGAAAACACTAGAATATCCAAAAATTCCTATCAAGTATGAATTCAGTCAACACAAGAGATATATTTAGTGAGCTAAACAGATCTTAAAAAAAAAAGCTTAAGTGAGCTAATCTGGCCCATGTCACTTATAAAAATGAATGATACGAAATCTGTATTCAAAGTAGTCAGAAAATAAATAAACCATACACAAAAAAAGGTTAATCTGCCTTTTGCAAATGCATCATTCAAGGTCAGAATACATAAAGAACTCTTCCCAACTAAAGAAGCCCCTAGGAAAAAATATTAGATATAAAAAGCCACAAATGGCCACACATGAAAGGATTCCCACCCCCCAGTAAGGAAATGCAAAATGAGACTTCATAGCATGGTCCTTGCGTATCATACTGGCAATAATTCAAGTGAACAAAATCAGTTTTTTCTGTTTTGTTTTGTTTGTGCCAGGGATAAAACTCTGGACCTTGTGCTTGCAAAGCAGGTGCCAGAGTAAAGAAAAACCAGATCTACCAAGTGTCATTCTCTAAAACCTACTAATTCTATTCCTAGGTAAATATCCTAGGGAAAATACTTCACGTGGACAGAACAAAAAGTGCCTCAATATTCACCTTGGCATGTATTTGGAATCAAGCCAGATATACCCAGATGGTAGAACATATGAATTGTAGTAAATCTTCATGGTGCATAAATCCATAGCAATGAAATTAAATAACCTATAGTTACCTTTCACAACACAAATCACAGAACAAGAAAAAATGTAGAAAATGACAAGTAAAATATGTATGACAGCATCAACCATTTAAAGGTATAGAAACAAAACCATACAGTAACATCCCAAAGATCAAAGAATTCAATGGCAATTTCTTATTTCAAGAATGATGATGCTTTTGTTTTTGTTGTTAATGACACTCGGGGAATTTAAGGTACTCCATTGGTTTAGGTTTGTGGCACACACACTTTGAAGAGTGTTTCAACAGTTCTTTTCTGGGTCTCCCCCTAAAGCCCACTAACCCAGCTTTCCTTTTTAATGACCACATATTAAAACTTTTAATAAACCTCTATAGTATTAAGTATATAACCCTACCTCCTTCTCCAGAGCTTTAGAAGCAACAAAGCGTGTTCTCTCTCGTCTCATCTTGCCACCTCCACCACCTACTCCAGAAGATAAACCATTGGCTGCAGGAATACTGAAATTTGGGTATGAAAAGCCACTAGCAAATAAAAAGAAAATCAAAACAAATTGATATATTATTTTCATCCATAAATTAACTAAATACCTAAAAAGCAGAACCAAATACCTAAAAACTGAGTAGTCAGCTGAAAGTATTTTTCAAACTGACAAATGTTTTTGCATAAAGTTTCTACTCTTTACATTTCCTAAAAGGTTTTTGTAAGTCGAAGATGACTTTACAAATTAAATACAGAGAAACGTGGCTATACATAAAATGACATTACCTTTCTTGTTCTCTATTTTGTCTGAGTGTCGTATTTTTTTCATATCCAGTCTAGAAGAAAAAATAATTATTTTTAATAGCCTCTTCCCTGTAAATTTTATATCTCAACTCATAAACTTGATTTTTTAGTTACTAAGCCCTGATATTTACAATTTAGGCTCTGCCTTCTGAATGGTAACTAAAAGCTAGAGTGTGATTATACACACAAAATAGTATCACTGATAGGCCAGGCACAACATGCCTGTAATCCCAGGACTCAGGAAGCTAAGACAGTAGTTCAAAGCAAGACTGAACTACATAGCAAGATTCTGTCTCAATCAAGGACAGGGATTCAGTGGTACCCATCTGCTGCAAAGTCCTGGGGGTAGAGATGTATACAAACAAACATTCTAGATACAACTTAATGCAGAAAATGGGATTTTTTTTTCCTTTCAGGACAATAGGCAATATCTAAATAAAATCTGTAGGCAAGTGTACTAACAGTAAATGTCTGGCTTTGCTCACTGCTAGGCAATGTGTAAGAGGATTAATCACGTAAGGAATGCATAGAAAAAAAGATAAAGGGCTGAAGATACAATTCATCATCCCCTGGTTCACCCTGTCCCCCCATGTATGGGGGGGTTGCAACACACAAATTTAATGCTAGTTAGAATGTATGGGGAGACAAGCATATGACAAAATGTAAATGACTAGTGAATCTAGAGAAAGTAGTAATGAGTATTTACTATACTGTTCTTTAAGTTGTTTTGTAATCTTAAAACGTTTTAGTTAAATGACACAGAAAACAGAGAAACCCATAATGTGGACTATTTTAAGACAACTAGCCTTCTCTCTTCAAAACCAATGTGCCCAACGATTCTATTAACCATAAATTCAAGAAAAATGAAAAAGTATGTCCACTAGGGAAAAACAAAACCAGTAACACTTGTAGACAATTGCTCAAAGTACAATTATTAATATTTACTACAGCCAAAAGTGAAAATAACCAAAGTATCTCTCAATCCACAGATAAAACAAAATCTGACATATATAACCCATACAATGAAACCATGCTCAGCTAGTAGACAGAGTGATATATGATACAACACGGGTGAATCTGAAAATAGTATGTTTATTAATTATTAAATAGCAAGAGAATTTTAGGAAGATGAGGGACAAGGTGATGAAATGTTCTAAACTTGTTTGTGATAGATAGCTGATTACATAAATGCACAAAAACTACAGAAATGTAAATTTTTGGTGAATTATGTATTATAAGAATTACTTAAACAGTATATCCTGGTTAAAGGTTCGAAGTTTAGAAAGCTAAAACCAAAAGAAATGTGTGAGCCTTGTTTGGGTCCAGATCAAAAAAGCAACTATAAAAAAGTATTTTAGGGCCAGAGATTCAGCTCAGGGGTTCCAGCGCCTGCCTCGCAAGTGCAAGGTCCTGAGTTCGATCCCCAGTAACCACATACAATGCTAGGCCTGGTGACTCATGCCCACCAGCAATCAATACCACATACCACAGTGCCAGGCATGGTGGCTCACGCCTGTCATCCCAGCACTCAGGAGGCAGAGACAGGAGGATTGCTGAGTTCCAGGCTTGCCTGGGCTACATAGTGAGCTCAGGGCCAGCCTGAACTGCAAAGCGAGACCCTGTCTCAAAAAAAAAAAAAAAAAAAAAAAAAATTTAAATTCAAACGAGAAGTGAAACAAGGCAGCAGGAAGGAGAAAATAAAGGAACAAGAAAAGAAAATAGAAGGAAAAAATGGAAACAAATCTTGTAAATAAGAAAAGATAGGATGATTGAAGGGGACAAAGTCCCTATGATCAGTGTGATCATATGTACATCTAAAATTTTTAAAAAAGGAAAACACATCGATCACATCCTTAGAATTTCTAAGTAACATTCCCTGGTAACTAGTTTAGTTTTTCTCTTGCTTTTATCCAGGTTAATTTCTTCTCTAAATCATGTTTTATATTTTGCCCATTTTCTGCCTAGTTTTATTATTGACTGATTTGTAGATACTCTACATAACATGGATACTTTGTATATTACTGATGTTATCTTTGTACAAATGTTGCTCATGTCAAAAAAAATTTTAATGGACTAAGAATTAAGTAATATAGTATTAAGGAATTAACATTCATTTCCACAGTTGAGATGATACAGAAAAAAGGATATAAATGCTTGTCAAAGTAGTTGGGGGACCACAAGTCATGATGTTTGAAATCTACTTTCCGGTAGTTTAACAACAATACAAACAAGACACAAAGATAAATCTGGGAAAAATTAATCTAGACAATAAATACATACTAATACTTACTGGTAAAAACTAATTTAGGATCTGATCAAGGTAAAAGCTGTTTTAGAGACATACCAACTCATAGTCATCACCAATTATGAAGGTTTATAACATATTATATAACTCTCAGGTTATGTTAGAGTAGTTGTAGTATTTATTCTTACTCATTCCCATCAGTAGTCAAAGACTGATGAAAATAAATACATACTCACATTGTCCTTTTTATCTATTCTCTGATTAGTCTTCCTTAATTCCCCAGATGGGGTCAGAGATGGCTTAAAATAAACAGTTCTATTTGTTGCTACAGAAATTGGCTTTGGGGTCATAAGTCTCTGCACTGGGGGATGCTGAGAGTCCACCTTATAAAGTAAATAGAAAATGAAGACAAACATTTTCATACACACAGCACTGACTCATGAAAAGATTTGACAATAGGTAATGTGACCTAGAGACCATAAATACTTTCTAAATATTCAGTAGATGCAAATGAATACTAACTAGAAAAACAGTAGTTGAACCAAAGCTAAGTATTCATTTGTATGCAAATATATATGTATAATTTATTAACTAAATTTTATTCTAAACTGAATGGCTTTTCATGCAGGTATACACATGCACACATAGAAAATGGAACTAACCAATATTTGAAACAGTTACATCTAAGCTTTTACTGGAATTTTCAGTATATTTCTAAAATTGGTTTTTCTCACTTTTCCGCAATTACTAATTTTTTTCTGGTTGCAATTAAGATATTTTTAGTCAGACAAAAACATTTTAATTAGGCAAATCCTTTGAATTGGTTTTTCTCCATTGTAATTTAAAAAAAAAGCAAAACCAAAAACATTACAATGCAAATCTAATCAGTAAAATACTAGTAAGACTCCTAAATTCTGAAACAAACCAATTTCATTTTCCAAGTAAACAAGGGTTTGGCTAAGAATCCTTTGCTACAGTGCAGCAAGTAAAAATCCTGTTGTAGGATCCTGATTAAGCCAAGGCCTCCAACTTACTCTGTACAGAGATTGTTATGCTAAGAATAAAGAGTTCTTTCACCTAGTAGCAGCTGTGAACAGGACTGGCTTCCAAGTCACAACCTCTATCTAGTTACCATTTTACTCTTCCCTAAGTCTTTCTCATACATGTGACATTACAACTCAATGAAACAGTCTACAATGTAGACTTTAATTACACGTGGCAAACATCAACTATAATTCTGTATTTCTGGCTTTTCCTTTTCTGGTACACATTAATAAACTTTTATCTAAAAATTCAAACATTAGTAAGATTTTTTTCTGTTATGTTTTGAGACAGGTTCTCACAAAATCGGCCTCAAACTCGGACTCTTCTTACCACAGTATCCCATGTAGCTAGGATCACAGGCATGCACCACCACACCCAGTTCCCATTAATGAATTTTTTATTAACAATAATTTATTATGGCACGTTTAAATTTTTACTTCTTTTTTAAGTCTGATACATACTTTGACATAAATGGGGATCTAAGAAAAGTTACGCGCTTAATCAATCCCAAACAGAATATCACTGCCCAATTACAACCACACAAGCAAATCTAAAAATTGGAAAGCAACACTCCAAAAATTATTCCATTTTAGCTTTCATCTCTGCAACAATTTCAACAACAATTCAAATTCCATTTTGCCCACAGTAACCTCCAGTGTCGACCTGAACCATATAAAATACACAAAGGAGTACCAAGACATCTCTCATTCTGTATTTTATTAGCTCTAGTAACCCAGAATTGTATTTTGGCTGGTTTATAAAAGATGTACCTAATTTGAATTTTATTACATAATAAATTTGATATGTCATTTAATAAGTATGCCAAGATGACTAGCTTCAATGGTTTCAGTTCACCGAACATCTCATTACTAAACTTTTCAAACTTTGTTCACATATATTTTATCTAAAGCCTGAAAAACTACCAAGAACTGAAAACAGAAATACCAAATCACCACAACCTAATGGGCAGCTGTCAGAACATGCATGTCCAAGTAAAAACCAGCTATTTTCAAATATGACTTAATGATTATAACTAAATCCAATTTTTCTATTTACTAACTTTAAATACAATAAAACTGCCTATACATACTCTGAAAACTGGCTTACCTTTTGTCTTTTGGCCCAGATATCTGTGGTATCTAACCCACTCCTATCAAGAGGCTGAAAAAGAATTACACAGTATTAGCAAAGATGGGAAATTCTGAAAATATGACTCTCACCATGTAACAGGCTTTAAAGTCAACTTACGGAATTCAGAGGAGAAGAAACAACAGATGGAATTCTTTTTACATCCTGTTAAAATAACAAAATTTGTTTTTTTTGTGAAAAACAGATTTTACACTGAATGCAAACTTCTTTACCCTTCTACATGTAACTATGACTTTAAAAACTTACCGCCAAAGGGCTGGACATCTTCTCTAAAGACTGCAATATTCGCCTAGCTGTTGAACTAGTCACACCATAAGACTGGGCATTAAGTTGCTTAGCTTTCATCTGTCTTCTGACTGGTGCCTGCAAAGAAAATTCTGCATTATCTGTTGCAATACAAAATTGCAAGTGCACATTTCATGCAACGAAATTATGTGCAAAATACAATGAACATCCAAAGTAAAACGGTAAGTGTATTGATAGTAAGTTAACTCTGGGAGCTATGACTGAAAGTTTTAGCTTTTTTTTTTCTTCATGATGTCTCCATTAAAAATACAATTCTGCAGGCCAGGGATTTAGCTCAGTGGTTCTCGCACCTGTCTTGCAAGCACAAGGTCCTGAGTTTGACCCCCAGCACCAAAAAGAGAAAGAAAATACAATTCTCTGCCTGAGAAAATACTTCTTTTAAAAAATTTTATCTTTATTGGTACATTGTATATGCACATCATGATCAATTCAATATTGGGAATTTGTACCAGTATATGGCACAATTTAATTCTCATTTTTTCCTGTTCCCCAACCCACCCCACAGAGAAATTACTTTTACAATCAGAAGTGATACAGTGGCCTGCACCCTACAAAGTAAGATCTTTCTTTGATGTTACATGCTGAAAATGGGGCAGCTTATAAAAAGTCCTAGCAATACCTTGCTTGATCCACTTGCCTTTGACATTTAAACCAAAGGCCATTAAATTAATGAAAAATGAATGAAACCATCTGTTATTCTGAAAATGATAATTTAGAATACACTCCAAGACAGCAGATTCTCCTAGAAATTAAATTTAACATTTTAATACTAAATGCTTTGTTTCTCAAAGGTTAACAAAAAGAACAGTACTTTTAGACTATTTTACAATAAATGACTTTCCAATTTTTTAAATACGGAGATTATGAAAAACCTTATTGAATAAAACCTTATACAGACCAAATGAGTACTCTTTAAAGTAACTTTTTTTTAAAATTACTTTTTAGGGGCCTGAGGGTTAGCTCAGTGGTTCCGGTGCCTGCCTCACAAGCGCAAGGTCCTGAGTTCGATCCCCAGAAACCACATACAATGCTGGGCGTGGAGACTCACGCCCACCAGCAATCAACCAGCAATCAGCACCACATACCACAGTGCCAGGCGTGTTGGCTCATGACTGTAAACCCAGCACTCAGGAGGCAGAGACAGGAGGACTGCTGAGTTCGCGGCGGCTTGCCTGGGCACCATATGAGCTCAGGGCCAGCCTAAACTACAAAGTGAGACCCTGTCTCAAAAAAAAAAAAAAAAAAAGACACCCTTTATAGATTGTTTTTGAAGCTAAAAGCTTTGGCAAACATGAGAAAACATTAAGAACAATTTTCACTAAACACCACTGGCTTCTTGGGGCCTCAGTTCACTTATAAGTAAAAGTGGAACTGAATCAAAGTCCTTAATATACCTGCTAGCTCTAACTCTATAAGAAAGGAACAGCAAATACACTTTATCCCACACTTGCCTAGAAAACACAAAGCCCTAGGTTTGATTCCTACTGCCACACAAACAGAATATCATTTATAAGCATTTGAAAGCCTCCGTTAAGAAAGATTCTAAATAGGACTCTGATCTTAGCAATAAAGAAAAGCGTAGCGGGCATGTTATGAAAAAGCTTTTCTGAGTCAGGGGCTTGTAACACCTTAAGAATAGTTCAGCATCTTAGACATGAGCTAAAAAAAGTTTTTTAAAGAATATAACCCACCATCCACCTTCAGCTTTATAAAAAGCTTCCTGTGTAACACCGATATCCAGTTAACATTTTCTCTTAAAAAAAGTTGGTCCTCATAAATACACTCAGAAATGTCTCAAAATTACTATCAATTACATAAGAATCCTCTAAACAGGAAACCAACTGGCTACTTCAAAAACAAAGCTAGGAGCCAGAGATTTAGCTCAGTGGTTCCAGCGCCTGCCTCACAAGCACAAGGCCCTGAGTTCGATGCCGGTAAGTTCGATACAATGCTGGGTGTGGTGACTTGTGCCCACCAGCAATCAATACCACATACCACAGTGCAGGGCGTGGTGGCTCACGCCTGTCATCACAGCACTTGGGAGGCAGAGGCAGGAGGATTGCTGAGTTCCGGGCTTGCCTGGGCTACATAGTGAGCTCAGGACCAGCCTGAACTACAAAGCGAGACCCTGTCTCAAAAAAATAAATAAAATAAAATGAAAAGAAAAATTATTCACACATCCTAGGACATACACAAACCTAATACAAAAAAAAAATACTCATTAGGTATAATAGTGTCCATTACCAGAAATTTAAAAATATACTATCCAGTGCTCGCTTTGGCAGCACATATACTAAAAATATACTATCCAGACTAACTTTTGGATCCCCATTCTATCTCAGGCAGATTTCTTTCTCAATAAACTTTTCCTTCTCCCTCTCTCTCTCTCGTTTTTTTCTGAGGCAGAGTGTTGCTCTGTATTTCAGGCTGGGCCTGAACTCACTTAGGTAGCCCAGGCCAGCTTAAAACTCACAGCAATCCTCCTGCCTCTACCTCTCAAGGGCTGGGATTAGAAGTGTGAGCCATCATGCCCAGCTACTTTTCTTACCCTTTAAAATACATATATACATAAAAATATACTATCCATAGTTACATAATTTTCCCCAAAAATAATTAAAGTCTATTTTTAATCTCAACAGTTTCTAGTTAAAAGGCGGGGGAGACTATCATTCACCTATTCACACCAACCTGATAAGGTGTATTTCGTAGCTTTGACTGTCTTACAGCAGCTGCTGCCCCACCATATGTTGTTTTCCCAGGATAAAAAGGAGAATCTCCAAGCTGACTTGTTTTAAGATTTGAAGAATTCCCGAGTGACTGTACAGAAACACAAGGACAAATTATAAACAAAAATAATCAAAGCCACTGTGAATAAATCCAATCCAGTTCTTACTCACAGGGGAAAGTGTTCCAAAGGCAGACAAGTTAAATGCTGGCTTTTTCGAGCTGGAGGCAGTGTGCTGTGAGACTGACTGAGCGCGGTCAGGCTCTGGAGACCACAGATGTGGCAATGAAGTGTTCTTTGAAACAGCTATATCTGAAAAAATACATAGTTTATGCGCCAAATATAAGACCCTAGATTTTTACAAAGAAAAATTAAAATTAAAAACAAAGAATAAAAATCTTTCATGCCATTAAATTCATATTTACTACTAAAATTACTATAAAAGGCTAAGAATACCTTTATCAGATGCTCTTGAAGAAAAACCACTGGTAGTTGAGATGTTATCATCATCATGTTGAGAGGTAGAATCTTTAATTTCCTTTACAAGGGAAAATCCAGAACTGCCAATTGGAAATGCTGACGATGTAGATGGCTGACAGTGTAATGCAGGGTTTTCCAACATAGAGAAACTCAGATGGCTCCGATGAAGAGAAGGCCTTGTTAATACATCTGGGTAATTTGAAGCAGTACTAGTTGTTGAAGGTTCTTAAAAGAAGAGAGACAAAATGATGAATACAGAACTTAAAAAAAGGAACACACTACCACAACAAAGAAATACAGTTTGGAGCCGGATATTTAGCTCAGTGGTCCCAGAGCCTGCCTAGCAAGCACAAGGTTCAATCCCCCATAACCACATACAACAATACTGGGAGGCCGTGCTGACTCACGCCCACTAGCAATCAACACCACATACCACAATGTGGGGGCGTGGTGGCTCATACCTATAATCCCAGCACTGGGGAGGCAGAGGCAGGAGGATTGCTATGAGTCTGAGGCTAGTCCGAGCCACATAGTGAGGTTAGGGCCAGCCTGAACTACAAAGTGTGATCCTGTCTCACAAAAAGAAAAAAAAAAGTTACTCATTAAAAAGAAAATTAAAGACACCAAGAAAACCATGATACAACAAATAATTTTTTTCCCACAAAAAGACATTATTTATATATCTTCTGTATGAAAATAGAAATAAATATTTCCCCTAAACACATAGTGTACCTTCTGTTCCATGGCATTTTTACTTATCAATATAATTTTTTATATTCAGAGCATTTCCTTGAAAAATCAGTGTTTTCTATCAGGTCATCATATAATATTCATTCAATTATTTTCTCAATATACATTCAAACGCACATGAACTTATAAATGCTTTTTTTTTTTTTTGACACAGGGTCTCGCTTTGTAGTTCAGGTTGGCTCTGAGCTTACTATGTAGCCTAGGCAAGCTTCGAACTCAGCAATCCTCCTGTCTCTGCCTCCCGAGTGCTGGGATTACAGGCGTGAGCCACCACGTCCGGCACTGTGGTATGTGGTATTGATTGTTGGTGGCGTGAGTCTCCATGCCCAGCATTGTATGTGGTTTCTGGGGATCGAACTCAGGACCTTGCACTTGCGAGGCAGTCACCGGAACCACTGAGCTAACCCTCCGGCCCATAAATGTATATTTAAGAGTATTTGTGTAAACCTATGATTCTCTACTTTAAATATGTATGATAATCATGAGAAGAAGCTATTAAATATTTCTGAGGTGCTCACATATAGTATGATTGAGCAGGTCTGAGGTTATGCTCAGAAACTAGCCTAAGCAGGTCCAGGTACCCTACCAATCAATGTAATAATTATATGTGGAACTGCTCTGTCAGATTACATCAGGCTGAATACTCACTTTTGCTCAGAACAGATAATGACTACATAATGAGTTGAGGACCAGTCTGAACTATATAAAAGCCTGTCTTAAAAAACAAACAAAAAAAAGGATTTCATGACAAATAGTAAATAACATTGTACATTTCCCCATAATCTCCAACACCAGACACTGACCATTTCTAATTTCTGTAAATTGAGAATGTCTAATGACATCATTATTTATTTCATTTATTTAAATAAGAGGGCTAGAGGGCATCCTTTCCCATATTTATTAGCCATTTATATTTCTTCTTTTAC
The DNA here is from genome assembly GCA_004025085.1 of Thryonomys swinderianus. Taxonomy (NCBI): domain Eukaryota; kingdom Metazoa; phylum Chordata; class Mammalia; order Rodentia; family Thryonomyidae; genus Thryonomys; species Thryonomys swinderianus. Next base: position 18,075 of record PVIC010029816.1, read on the forward strand.
TGTTTTGGGGTAGTTTCTCAAATTTGTAAGATTTATTTTTTGGCCAGTAAAATCAATGGGGAAGAGAGTTGAAATCTTAATTTCAACTAATCAACTAATTTTCCCCAAATGGTTGAACCGATTCATAACTTTTACCCACTCTTCTTGCAGAAGACTGTAATACCGACTGTCCAAAGCAGGCTGTAAAGAATTAATCCTACAATTGGCTTGTTTTGAGAAGTGAGTCAGGCGAGGTCTACATGCGTACATGCAGAGGTCAGAGTAACTCACACCCAAATTCCATTGCCACAATAAAATTTCTGACAGAAAGGACAATGTTCTAATTACAACCCTTTTGTAATTCTATTGTTGTAATATTTTGTAATTCTGTCTATTCTATTCCTAATTCCTATGCTGTCTTGTCCTTTACAAGCTTTGTTTACATTTATTTCTATGGAAACCACACATAATTTTCCTTCACCCAACTGTCAATAAAAATCAGTGCCTTGGGACTAGACAGTGCCTCTAACAGCTGCACCAACATTGGCCATCCTGGCAACCCACTTTCTCTCTTAATTCTGTCTATTAGTGTATTTCTTCTCAGGCTTGTGTCATATACTGAGCAGGTGGGACTGAGAACCTAACTACAGGAGTCTCCAACATTGGGTGATGTTCCTTTTTATTTCACTGTAATGTTTAATTCTGACTCCATCTTAAAACAATGACAATGTAGAAATAAAAGAAGTGCTCACCTTCACTATTCTCCACAGAGATAACCTGTTTATGTCCTAAAATAATTCATACGTAAGTCATTCTTTCCTTTCCTACTAAATTCTGAAAGGTTTTATTCCTCCTTCCTCTAATGATATTGTGTTTCCATAACAGTAAAATAATCTACTTGAGAACACATGTAATACCTGTTAAGTTATTCCATCTCACCCATCCTCACTTTATTCTTTTGCAGAGTTGCTCTATCATCTCCTGCTGTATTTCTAAGAACCTTAGAGTTATTTCTCCATTCCCAAAAGGATTTCCCTGTTGGAATGGAGTAACTCCAAACCAACTCTCATAAATATGCATAAAACTGAAGGAAATAGATGAGGCAACTTTTTTTTTTTTTTGAGACAGGGTCTCGCTTTGTAGTTTAGGCTGGCCCTGAGCACACTATATAGTCTAGGCAAGCCTCAAACTCAGCAATCCTCCTGCCTCTGCCTCCCGAGTGCTGGGATTACAAGCATGAGCCACCACACCCAACGATGAGGCAACTTTTAAGATTGAAAAAGCACAAGTAAATTCTTAAAATGAGCCCTAGGATTGCTCAGGTTTGTCTAGGAACATTCTCAAAAGCAGAACACAGAACTGGAATCCAAGCAAAAGAGAGCATGCTGAAATCAGAACTAGGAATACTGAACTTATATAGGGGCACAAGTCTACATGGGAATCTCCGGTGAGTGGATGAGTTGTTCACACACAAACCACCACCAAAAAAGGCTAATCAAACAGCAACTGCGATGGAATTGAGAAAACGGTAATACTACATAACAGCAGTGCAGGGGAGTAGGGGAAGATTGTTACAAGAAACTAAGGCTTCAGGGTTGCTAGAATTTAAGAGATCTAACTAAAGCATCCTCATGTATTCAGCAGAGATACCATGAGGTTCCTGTAGATTCATTCTAAAAAGAGAAAGGAGTGACAGTTTGAGGGTAAGACCCACCTTAGGAAACTTGGGAAATATCTTAAGACTTCCCAACACCACACATTAATATAGCATAAAAACTGTAAAGGTTCAATATAATGATTTAGTGATTGGACTGCCTGCTAAAAGAAGAATCAACACTCTTTTTTTTTTTTTGAGACAGGGTCTCGCTTTGTAGTTCAGGCTGGCCCTGAGCTCACTATGGTGCCCAGGCAAGCCGCCGCGAACTCAGCAATCCTCTTGTCTCTGCCTCCCGAGTGCTGGGATTACAGGCATGAGCCACCACGTCCGGCATTAAGAATCAACACTCTTTAGAGAAAGATAGTACAATTTAAGCATCTACATGCTTTATTCAAAATGCCAATACAGTAGTACTTAGGTTTACAAATTTAATTCTTGTCATGATTCTGGTCACAAACTGAAATGTATAAGAATTCAATCAAATTCCATGGTTAGGTTCAACACTGACCATATAGGAAAATTTGATGCAGTTCTCATCCAATTCAGTTTGCAACCAGAATCATGGCGAGAGTCGGTGAACAAAGCTCCCACTATAGTCAATACTCACCTGATATACCTAAAAAAAAAAAAAAAAATGTAATCCATAGTGAGGGAACAAAAAGTAGTCAGTACAAACCTTACCCCAAGTATGATGGTTAAACTTAATTTGGCAATTTGGTTGACTTTGTTATCCACCAGAAGACTGGTGAAGAACAATTCTGGATGTGTCACCAAAACTGTTATCCTGAGTACCGCATCTGGTCACTTAACTCCTTCTTCTCTGACACTGCTCCTATACTCTGCTTCTCAGCCACCCTTTGCTCTGCCATAACCATCATGATGTCTCTACCTTGGAACCAGCCAACCATGGAATGCATCCCATGAAACCATGAGCCAAAGTTGCAGTGGTTACTGGACATTATTTCCCAGTAAAGGGAATGGAGACTAATAATGCACCAAGATAGAAAAGACAAAAGAGTATTTGCTGGACTTAAAAGTAGCTACTCTGAATATGTAATCCCAGCACTTGAGAAACTGAATTTAGAGGATCATTATGGGTGTGAGGCCAATCTGGGCTACATGGTTCAGGGCCAGCTGAAACTTAAAAAAAAAAGAGCAAAACATTTTAATTAAAAATCCCAGCACTCAGGAGGCAGAGACAGGAGGATTGCTGAGTTCGCGGCGGCTTGCCTGGGCACCATAGTGAGCTCAGGGCCAGCCTGAACTACAAAGCGAGACCCTGTCTCAAAAAGCAAAAAAAAAAAAAAAAATTATATATATATATATATATATATATATATAAAAATTTTTTGGGGGGGGCCAGAGATTTAGCTTAATAACACTCCCTTGTAAGCACAATATTGTAAATTCCGTCCCTGGTATCACACACACAAAAAAATCTTTTCTAAAAGGATTCATTAAAATTTTGACTGGGATCACACTAAACTTAACCACAGCATTTCTAACATCATTTTCTGTCTACCTTTTCTTTCAATCAGCTCTCCTTTAAGTTCTTCAGCAAAATTTAGACTACCTTCTTGTAGAGTGCTATACTTATTAAGTACAGTCATATTTTTATTGTTTAGTATTTGTAAATGGGGTACTCTTAGTCATGTTTTCTAATTAATGATTAAATGGCAGTTAAAAGATTTTTTTTTTTTTTCTTTTTGGAGACAGGGTCTCGCTTTGTAGTTCAGGCTGGCCCTGAGCTCACTATGGTGCGCAGGCAAGCCGCTGTGAACTCAGCAATCCTCTTGTCTCTGCCTCCCGAGTGCTGGGATTACAGGCATGAGATACCATGCCCGGCATTGTGGTATGCGGTGTCGATTGCTGGTGGGTGTGAGTCTCCACGCCCAGCATTGTATGTGGTTTCCGGGGATCAAACTCAGGACCTTGAGCTTGCAAGGCAGGCGCCAGAACCACTGAGCTAACCCTCCGGCCCAGTTAAAAGATTCTTAACGTTGTAACCAATTTCTATCATACATCCACTTATCCAATTATGTTTGAATATGTAAAAGTAGTGATGTTGGGCCGGAGATTTAGCTCAGTGGTTCCCGCACCTGCCTCGCAAGTGCAAGCAAGGTCCTGAGTTTGATCCTGGTAACCACATACAATGCTCGGCGTGGAGAATCACGCCCACCAACAATCAACCAGCAATCAGCACCACATACCACAGTGCTGGGCCTGGTGGCTCACGCCTGTCATCCCAGCACTCAGGAGGCAGAGACAGAAGGATTGCTGAGTTGGAGACTTGCCTGGGCTCCATAGACAGCTCAGGGCCAGCCTGAACTACAAAGCGAGACCCTGTCTCAAAAAAAAAAAAAAAAAAATTACTGATGTTAGTCTATTTCACTCCAAAATATAACAGGACTGCTTTCCAATGTTTCATTATTAAACATTATTCTGGCATTTGCTCGAAAGACTGACAAAAGATTTTATCCAAACTCCAAACAGAAATTTTAAAAAACAAATCTTAAATGTTAGCAAACATCTATTTTTTTTTTGCTTTTTGGAGACAGGGTCTTGCTTTGTAGTTCAGGCTGGGCCTGAGCTCACTATGGTGCCCAGACAAGCCA
>PVIC010029817.1:0-22275 GCA_004025085.1 Thryonomys swinderianus
TTCTTTATATAGTCTAGTTAGTAGCCTTTTGAGAAACAGCTATTAAAGATATTTTCCCCATGTTGTTGGTTGTCTTTTAGCTGAAATACACATTTTAAACAGAGGAAATTATTAATGTTTTCTTAAGCTTAAGGAAAGGTAAAGTATTGAAAAACTCTGACCTAAAATTTTATAATTTAAATTTTCTAATCTTTAAGTCTAGTACATTTGTATTCCTACTAAAACCCCCAAACAATGTATTCTTTCCTGAAATGTGTAGCTTGAATTTAATCAATCTGGAGACTGTGCTTCTCCACCTTTGCTGCACAATGTCATGAATTGGAAGCTTTCAGCAATACTAGTATCTGGGTTTTCCTTCTAGAGAGATAAATTTAATTTGTCTGGGGAGTAACCTGGGAACTGGGAGTTTTAGAGCAAGTGTGGTATTGTGGTTATGCTGGAGAAGATCCTTATTCTCAAGAAATGCATGCTGCAACATTTGGAGGTGTACATATTTATAAACACAGTTGTAAAGGAAATACAGGTATTCATCACATTCTTTCAGTTGTTCCATATGTTGAAAATTTTCATATAAAAAGAAAAAAGCAGTCATACACTCTCAAATTTAAAATCCAGAGATTCAATAATTATTTAAATACAAATAGCCATATCATTAAGAGATGAGGTCACAAGTGGTATATTAGACAGTTTTGCATAAGACAAGCATAAGAGCTTGTTCTAGTTCTTGATATTATATGAAACAAATGCTCAAAGTTTCTGTAGTCTTTCATGTTGCAAACAAAATGAGAAGCCCAAATCCTCATTTTGAAGGATCCATGATGGAAAAACTTGTGTAGTTGTGCAATTTAAAAATTAGCTCATTTATGCTAACTACAAATTATTCATTATGCTATACACATCCAAACATGGATAGTTCCCAATTAATCACTTTTTTACTCGTTTTAATACATTTGAAATTTCTCATCAACTTCTTTCTATATAGTCACAGATTTTTTTAAGCCTTAATAAGTAGTATTTCTAAGGCTTTGTGCTAAAATAATAACTTTTTCAAACCTATTGCAAAAATTATTAACATACACAACTTAAATATTTTCACATTATTACTCTCAAAACAGGTGCTACAAATACAGCAATATCCTTAGAACCTTCCTCTGAAATTTTTCTACTAAGCGTCAAAAATATCTGCCATTGGGCCGGAGATTTAGCTCAGTGGTTCTGGCGCCTGCCTCACAAGCGCAGGGTCCTGAGTTTGATCCCTGGTAACCACATACAATACTGGGCATGGTGACTCACGCCCACCAGCAATCAGTACCACATACCACAGTGCTGGGCATAGTGGTGGCTCACGCCTGTAATCCCAGCACTCGGGAGGCAAAGACAGGAGGATTGCTGAGTTCAAGGCTTGCCTGGACTACATAGTAAGCTCAGGGCCAGCCTGAACTACAAAGCGAGACCCTGTCTCAAAACAAACAAACAAAAAATCTGCCGTTACCTGATCAGCAAGTTGATCAGCAATTTATTAATGATAAAGGAGATCTGGTTATACATTTAGTCAAGAGGAGGTAGCTAAGGGCAAAGTGTACCATTAAAAAGCTCACTCTCCACCATTTTGTTAAAAGCAGGCTTTAACAATTTCCTTTGCAAGATTTTAAAGTTTAGTTGGGTAACTTCTTGTCTAAACCGAGCTGGGATTCCCATCTGCCTGTACATAGGCAAGGGGTTCTTACAGAAATGAGTTGGGAAGATTCAACTTTTTCCCGCTTTTCAGAAAAATCTCCTGTTTTGTTCATTCATTGCTTTGGTTTGAATCCATTGTGGTTATCATTATTTTGTATGTTGAGATTATACATAAAGGATCATGTAGGGCTGGAGTTACAGCACAGCAACAGAGTGCTTGCTGAGCTTCCACAAGATACTAGGTTTGATAACCCCAAAATAATAATAATTTCAAAAATAATAAAAATCAACAAAAGAATCATATAAAGCAAATGTGTTTTAGAAGAAAATCATGTGGATTGAGTATTTTTGAATGTTAATGTTTAAAACACCAAGTAGTTGATTTTATAACACTAAATCTCAAAAACCAGCATTTTCAAATCTTTCATTTTTTAAAGTTATTTAACTTACATTTTCTAATGTGGTTTACTTACATATTTAAACATTTTGTTAGTTATGCCAATAGTGATTTTTTTAAAGCAAGTTCCCACCAGAAAAAAATTAACATGTACCAGTTTAATTAAAAACACCAATATGAATCCTGCTAGATTGCTTTGTCTGTATATGGCAAATATAACAAAAGTTTAAAATGCAAAGTTTTATTCTTTTTTTGTTACTCTTGAAGATCTCAGACTTGAACATTAGCCAGCAAAACCTGTATTAACAAAATGAGTGGGAAAAACGGAGGTCGATGTAAGATGCATGATACTCCAAACTATTTTGTTTCAGTGATAGAGTTTGTCCATTTCAGGTTATAAAATGGTTCATATTCTGATAGAATTTCCTCAAGTATCTATAAACATCCACTATATGAAATACTAAAAGAAATAGTCTTAGATACAACAGATTGTATTTTAAAAGACAATTTGTTCATACTCAACATATTAACCATTTGTAAGGTAGATTGTCATTTTTAGCTTCATGAGCTCTCAGTCTTTATTGCTGAGTATCATTACTATCAGTCTAAAAGAGGGCATTTTTTCAAGAGTAATAAGAAATAGTACTTAGTAGCTGGAACTCAATAGCCCTTTACTCATCTTTTAACATTCTTTCAAAGAGAAGAAAAATAGACCAACACTGAAGGTGAAATATTATCTTTTGAGCAGTTTGTGCCATTACATCTTAAGGGTCAAGTTTCTTAAGTACCAGTTTGTTTAAATTTTGTTGGCAACTATACAGTTTAGTAAGTGGCTGCAATGGTAATGGCTAGTGAAGTACTAGCAATAGAAGTGACATAGGTCAGCAATTTCTGAGTTTTGTATAACTCCTTTCCATGGTATCATGTTCAGAAAAATAAATGGTGGAAGAATTAATATTTGATTTTTCATGTTTTCTACATTTCTTTTTAACTTATAGTCAAATACGAAAGAACAAGTACAGAAGGAATGGAAATTCAAATATTATAATTTTTCAATTAGCTAGCTGAATCAGCCCCACCTCATTATTTTACTTCAATAATAATGAAAATACTATTTGGGGGCATTGAATTATAACAAACTGCTTCAAATTATAACAATTGCTTCAACGAGTTTTTTATGAAAACAATATACATATACAAAGACATAATCACACCTATGTAAAATCATATATATACGTGTATAAATCATCATCATAGTTTTCTTTCAGTTCTATTAACTTTGGTGTTACTGGTTTTGATTATTTCTTATGCAACATGTGGGAGAACTGAGACAGTGGCCTATCTTCAAAGTAATATGTCCTAGCCCATTTTCCAAATAACAGAACAAACCGGACTGTGAAAAATTTATGATATGGCTCTATAATTTTAATTATTTTTCTTTTTTTCTAATTTGAATGAATTTAAAATTTGAACTCATGGAAGGTTTGTATTTTCTTAAGGCTCCAATGATTTAAGTTAAACCATAAACTTCTCTTTAACATAATCACAAAACTTCTCTCATTATTTTGTATGAGTAGAAGAAGTTCTGATTTTAAAATGTACTCAAATACTAAAAACCAAAAATTCTTTATTTTTAAGTAATATGTTGAAAAACTGCATCCTATTGATAAAACCCAGTGTACTCAGGTGTGGGTAACTTGGTCTTTGTTATTTGATGTGCAGTTTCTTTATTTTGTATTCTTTTCTGCATGCTATTAATATAAAACTACTAAAAGTTTCAGCCAATAATATTAATCTCATAATTAATTGTTCTGGCTTGATTAGCTCTTCTTTTATACCTTTATATCAACTTAATTACCTTTTATAATTTTAATCTAGCATTTTTAATAGAGCATATAACAGAATTATATCTAGTAACTTACAGTTTTGTAGGTATAGAGGTAGAATTTTTCTTCTTCGATCACTGAATAAATATATTTTCAAAGGTACTTTGAAATGAAAGTCATCATGTAATGGAAGATAAATTAAATATTACAGATGCATTAAAACTTTCTATTTTATCCAAGTATTTTATTTGCATATTCTGTCTTTTCTATTTCACTGTTACAGGCCAAATCTAGCAATATTTGCTTAAAATAGCTTCAATTCTATTTTTCTTTTATGTATGAGTAAAATTCAAGAGGATTCAACATATCTAATCTTTCCTTTAAAAATTTTTTTGGTATATGGCAGCAGGAAACACAAGTTAAAATAAACGGCACAAATATTGCCACATTGATAGCTTTACTCAACTGAAAGAAAGCTACTAATGCAGTCTCTAAAAATGTCTTTTCTACTATTTTAATAAGAAGGTTTGTGTAGTGCTGACATTAAATGGATTAAGCAGCAATCCTGCTGAGAAAAATACTCAAAGGTATTAAACCCTAGCAGTGTTGGTTTAACTGTAAATACTGTAAAATAAGATTAAGTCTGAGTTTGGAAGAAGAACGAAGTTTGACATAAGACTAGAAGGTAACAATATTCACAGATGCCTGAATGAATGCTTCAGTGAAAAATATAATTAGCACAAGATTTGAAAATATGTCTCCTTTGGCAAAGTCTTCAGAGAGTCATCAGTGCTGTAGACTGATGTAGTGGAAAGAGCATTGGGCAAATGGCCAACATCTTTGAATCCATTTCTGTTTCTCCAGCATTTGAAAGTACTGTGACTTGGGTAAGAAAATTCCAAAAGTTTTGACTCTTGCTATGATGGATAGGGCCAACTGATAACCACAATAACTCCTTTAGAGGGTGTGTTTCTGTACAGTGGAGCCTAGAAGGCTAAACACTATGTTTCCTAGAGTTCTGTCTCTTTAAACTTCCAAAAGCAAAATTGTTTCAGCCACTTCAAGGCATTCGTTAAGATTTAGAGGTCAAAATGAAGGGGGAGGGCATCCTCCTGCTGTACCCCTGTCTTTGCTACATCAGACTACAGAAGCCTGATTTTCCTAAGTTCCGGCATGCAGGTCCTAGTGCAGGAGCTTCAGGAGCTTCTGGGGTGGCAGCACGGTGGCTCCTTGGTTCTATTACTGTGGCTACAGTGATGAGTTTTTCTGTAAGTGCTATAGTGACACCTGCACTTCTCACCTTTTCAGTAGAAACAGGAGTTCACCTACTAGCCAGTTGTATATTATTCTAGATACATTCCTGGAAGGCCAGCCTAGCTTCTCTATCTATAGCCTTTCTAATTATTTTATAAGCTTTTAATTCCCTACAGTAAATCTCTGTCTACTTAAAATACCTGGAGCTTATTTTATTTGCTACTGAACTCTAGTTGACACATATGTGCATTTTATTCTTACCTTGCAAGGTCTTTGAGAGGTCCAAACAACTATAATTAGTGTTGTTTGCTCTTCTAAATAAACAATAATGCTATGAGAAGCAGATGCCAAATAGTATTCTGAGGTTATTAACTTTACTCAGATAGCACAGGTTTAAAATTTTGTGAAGTGTTTGTTCTATTGGGCAAAAAAGATGAAAGAAACAATTGCCCTATTACAAAAAAAAAAAAAAAGTCTACATGTTACAGAGTTCCAAGAATGCTCACAGGTTTGTAGAATACCTTTCTTGCAACTAAAATGGGTAGTTTGCACATTTTTCTATTGGTAAGTTTTCGTGATAATAACGAGAAGCAATATGATTAGTTCTGTACACTGAGAGGAACAGATACCTCCATTTCTGTTAGGATTTTCAGCAGGTCTGGAAAACTTTTGCTATGCTCTTTTCTATCGCATGCTTTATTGGTCCTCTTCTTCCATCGATTTATGTTCAGCAGCATTCGGTGTTGCATCTGTAGAAGCAGCAGGCTTTTCCCCTTTGCACCGGCCCACAAGCCTGGCTGTGTTACAATGCCCAAAGCTCCTTCCATCCGTTGCTCCTGGCTGGCCTCTCTGCTCTGTTGCTTTAGCCTGGCTCCTGCCTCTTGTGCCTACGTCTGTCTGTAGCTTCTTCTGTGCCTTACAGACTCAAAATGAGCCTTTTAGTTCACCTCTCCTAAAAGGGATCATCTTCTCTTCTCCTCCAGAGATTCTCTTGAACACCGCCAGATGTGTGTGTGTGTGTGTGTCTTCCCTAGTTTTGATATCTAAGGCCTTAAGTTTACCTTAGAGTTGCCTGGAACACAGAAGAGGAATCAAGAAAGAAGATTTATATGGAGTACTCATTACTTTTTCATATTATTTTATACATGTAAATATATATATATATTACACATACAAACATATGCATATATAAAAGAAGAAACTACAGTGCTTTCTACATGAGTACAAAATTCTAACACATAGGACCCTATTTTATGAGAACCTGTTATGTTTTTACTGACCAATTCTGACTTTCCTGAAATGGCTCCTAATTTTCAGATTTACCTCCAGTTTTCCCCATCACAACGTAAATACTACCGAAAGCCCTCCTGAAAACTTTTTGTTCTTTCTAAACACATATGACACTTTTCATTTCAAAATCTTACAATTCTTGTTACTCATCCAATCAGTTTTAAATATACATCCTAAGAGTCTCCATCAACTACTCTAACTTTAGTTATCTAATTCCCTATTCTCTTCCTTCTCTCTTCCCCATTCTCTAACACATACCTTGCACCCCAGTCAGACCAATTTTCTGGTGATTACTTGACATGCCAAATTGTCATCAAATTACAAAGCCTTAATGTATAGCCCTTCATTTTCCTCCTCTGATTTTTCTTAATTTTTAAAATTTGGTTTTTTTTTCTCTTTCATTTTTCCCCTTTCTTTTTCCCTCCTTTTCTTTACACTTGCCTTCCTTCCTCCCCTTTTTCTTTCCCAGTGCTGTGAACTGCCTGTTAAAGAAGGGGTAGATTACACTCTGGCATGCAAAAGAAGCAAATTGTTCCAAGAAATCAGGTATACTTTTATTGATTGATTTTTCTCACTTTGTGAAGCATTTGACGATTTTGGTCTTCTCTGAATTCTGGTCTTTGGCATCTACCTGCAAAGTATCCCTCAGTAAGCTGCAGAGTACTCATTGTATTTCCTCATTATTAAACTTTGACAAGTTTATTGAATCTTCATCCTTGAAAAGATTTACCTCTTAGAGCTCCCACAACCCAGAGAAGATCTCTTGAAACTGTTGTGTCTCACTAGCTTACCTATTTATATGGCATCAACTTGTCATCAAAACAAAATCTATATTGAGTTCTTTTTAGAATAAGGATGCAGTAAGCATTTAGTGAAAAATTCATATTTTCAGGAATGCAGAACCACGAACAGTTAGTTGAATATACACATCTTATTGCATGATTACTTTCATGATGTGTTGTACTACTGTTTCAGATAAGATGCTTATAATGCACCTGTGAGGACTATAAGCTGCCGTAATTTACTTCTACTAACGTTAATTTTTTATTACAAGTTGTTGGGAACAATCCTGTTTGGGAGAAATAATTGGAAGGTCGAAGCTGACCAGGACTTCCTCCCTGCAGATGGACCTTGGATTTATTTCACCTTCACCTCTGGTAGCGACAAGGACTCTGGTGGTCCCACATGCTGTGATGTTCCAGGGTGGAACTATGTCACTGCTGGTGTCTAACCTGCTTTCTGAGTCTTCGTCACATTTTGTTACTCTTGAGGTGCCAAACAAAAGGTGTGGCGGGCTGGGGTCTGGGGTCTTTTGCTACTCAGAGTAGCATGGATCAGGCCCAAGCTCAGCTCTAAGCCTCATTTCCGCCTAATTATTATTTCACTGTGTGCCATCGACTCACAGGAGATTAGAACCTAATGCAAAGTTTCTAGTTATGTTCCCTTCCCATTTCCAATAACAACTGACTACACCAGTAATGCTATGAAATTCTGACATTATTATTGTGGTTACCTTGTATTTTTAAATTTCTGTTCTGTGACTTAACAAGTCATACTGTAATTTAGCAATTACTTCATTCATTTGTTAAATGGGATGTCATGTCCATTCTTAGCTAAGTCTTTGTAGTGGTAATTATAATGAATGCAAACAGCATGCTGTCCCCACTGCACCAATGGTATTAGGAAAATGTGGGCGAAGTGGTTTGTCATTCCTTTTCTGTCATTAGCCTTATAAATAGTTTTGGAATCCATTGTATTGGTGCAAGCCTCTAATGTCAGAGCTTTGGGAGGCTGAGATAAGAGGATCACAAGTTGCAATTTTGGGCCCTTCCTGGGCAGTTCATCAATTTGAGACCCTGTCTCAAAAGTTAAAAATACGGCTTGCCTGGGCACCATAGTGAGCTCAGGGCCAGCCTGAACTACAAAGCGAGACCCTGTCTCAAAAATAAAAAAAAAAAAAAGTTAAAAATAAAGGGCTGGGATGTAGCTTAGTGCAAAGGTCCTAGATTCAATCCCAAGTACTGAGGGAAAAAAAAGGAAAAAGGCTTGAACTTTTTGCATTTACTCTATGCATCTTATGTAAACTAATTGGTGTTGTATTCTCAAAAATTGAAGTAATTTGTATATAGTCCTTTTTTAAGAATGAGAATTTGTACTTCTTGAATCCACATCCTGTGCATTGTATCTACTTTCATTGTTACAACTCTAAAAGATGATTTTTTAAAGAAAAAAAATATATCATAGAATTTGTCACTTAAAATGTATATCCCAAGGTTATGAAAATGACCAACATTATTCAATTTGAGAATATTTTCATCATGCCAAAAAGAAACCATATAGCAAAAGACAATCACTCCTCATTCTGCCTTCTACCAGTTCACAGAAACTATTAATCTACTTTCTGCTGCTAGGAATCTTCTTCTAAGAAATGTCATATAAATGGAATCATACAATAGAATTCTCCTTATGAATAGCTTCTTTTACTTATGATGCTTTCAGAGGTCATGCACATCTCATCATGTGTCAGTACTTAATTGTTTTATATGTCTGAGCAGTATTTCATTGTGTGGATATCTCACATTTTGTCTTTTCATTCAGCCATCCGTTGATGGACACTGAAGTTGTTTCCATTTGGGGCAATTATACATAATGTTACTAGAAATATTTATGTACAAGTTTTTGGATGACCTTATATGTTCATTTCCTGTATAGATAGATAGATAGATAGATAGATAGATAGATAGATAGATAGATAGATATAGATACCTAAGAAAGAAATTGTTGTATTGCAACAATTGTTGTGGCAACTCTAGTTTTAATTTTTTGAGAACTACCAAACTTTTTTCAAGAGGCTATACCATTTTATATTTTTTCCAGCAAAGGTTTCAAATTATCTACATCCACATTAACACTTGTAAATTTTAAATTCAATTCTTTATTGGTATATTGTATATAGAGCTCACAATCACACCCAACATTGGGGAATTTGAAATTTTTTTATTATTGCCATTTTGGTGTGAAGTGATAATTTATTGTGGTTTTGGTTTTTCATTTCCCTAATAACTTATGATCTAAGTATCCTCTCAGGTTATTATCATCTTTAAATCTTCTTTACTTAAATATTTATTCAAGATCCTTGTCAGGTTTTAGTTTATTTTATTCTTGAGTTCTAAACGTTCTTTATATATTCTGAATGCTAGAATTTTAGACATATATTTAATAATGTTTTCTTCCAACTGTTAGCTATATCTTTACTCTCTTAATAGTACCTTCTGATGCACAAAAAAGTTTTTCATTTTAAGGAAGTCCAGTTTATGCAGTATTTTCATTTGTTTCTTGTGCTTTTGAGGTTTCTCATAGTTAAGAAATCATTGGCAAATCTGAGATCATAAAGATCTGTCTCTATATTTTTTCTAAGAGTACTGAAGCTCTAGTTATTACATTAAGATTTATTTTTCAGATAAGGGTACATTTTGATTTTTATGTATCTGGATATCCAATCATCCTAGTACTTTGTTGAAAAGCCAGTTCCTTTTCATTCTCATGCTAAATCAATTACCCTTGCAATAATTTTCTTGAATGAAATAATTATTTCACCAAGCAAGCAAGCAATTAAGAAATATTAATTTACTTGTATTCTGCATAGATAACAGTTCACCCTTTATATTTGTGTCAGCTTGTCAGAAAATCACAGTTGAAAGCAACTTCTAGAAAATCATATAGGAATTAAGAATAAAATATAGGGCCGGAGATTTAGCTCAGTGGTTCTAGTGCTTGCCTCTCAAGCACAAGGTCCCTGGTTTGATCCCTGCTAACCACATACAACTATACTGGGTGTGGTGACTCACACCCACCAGCAATCAGTACCACACACCACAGTGCCGGATGTGGTGGCTCACACCTGTAATCCCAGCACTCAGGAGTCAAAGGCAGGAGCATTACTGAGTTTAAGGCTTGCCTGAGCTACATAGTGAGTTCAGGGCCAGCCTGAACTACAAAGCGAGGCTCTGTCTCAAAAGAAAAAAAAAAGGAATAAAATATATTTACAACTGTGTCGTAGTTAAATAATATTATCTAAATCACATGTGCAGGGAATATGGTTGTATCAGAGAAAGGTTGTCTTGTGTTTCCTATGTATATAAAGGCACTCTGCATCAAAGGTAGAGACAAACAAATACCATCCATTATACAGACATTTATCAATTCCTGCTATGTGTTAGAGGCACTAGCATACTGGGAACTTTTCTGTGAACACAGTAAGATCAGTAAACAAATGATTTTAACCAGGCCCAACGGTAGGTGCATACAGGTTATAGGAGAATAGGGAGCAAGTAATTTTGCCTATATGTTACTTAGAGCATGACGCTTGTGGTGTGAAGGTGAAGTGTCAGCTGATTGGCTCTGGCATCTGCCCCGGTGATTGGTGGGCCACATACATGTGTCCAAGTGCATCGCAGAAGTGTGGTTTGGGGGCCATGTTGGGTTCCTGGTCACTTCTCTCGCTTGGATCTCTTGTTTTGATTTCTATCTGCTCTGCTATGGCCATGTGCTGTTTTCGCCTTGGCACAGTGTATCAAATCTCCTAAAACTGTGAGGCAAATTAAACCTCTCCTCCTTTAAATTGTAGATGTAAGTGTTGTTTCCTAGGGAAACGATACAATCTTCATTAGAAAACTTCTTCAAAAAATAAAACTTTTCTAAGAAAACAATGAAAAGGCAAATGATTGCCTGTCCTAGTGGAAGACACAAGCAGAGAACCGTGAGAGGAAAGCATAATGCATGCAAGGAAAGCGCGTCATGGCTTTGGTGTAACAAGATACAGGAAGGAGGGGGGAGGGGTGTGTTGGCAAATGAAGGCTGAGGGGCAAGTTGAGTATGCACCGAGCTAAAACGATGGACTTAGTCACCTAGGCCACTGGAAATCACAGAGGGGGTTAGCAGCAGATGATCCTGCGCCGACCTTGAGTGCATCTTACAGCAGTGGCCTGCTTCTAACTCTGAGCTCCGTTATAAGAGGGACAGAACATCTTAGCCATTGAGCCTGGACCCTAGAGCCAGACACGGTCAATTCAAGTTTGATCTATTCAACCATGTAATCGGGCAATATATGCTAGTCACTGAGGGCACTGAGTGATCTCTCTGAACCTCAGTTTCTTCATCTGCAAACTTCACAGATTTCTGTGAGAATATAGGTAAACTCTACAGCACAATTCTTCTCCCTCTCCCTCTCCCCCTTCCCCTTCCCCCTTCTCTTCTCTTCTTCCCAATACTGCAGATCAAATTTAGGAGCTCCCGTTCGCCAGGCAGGCACATCACCACTGAGCTAGATAGCCCTGGCTGTCTTCAGTGCAATTCTAAGAACGTATTATATGCGCAGCACATGGTAACTATATCAAAATATCTTTGAAGGAGGAGACAGCCTTGTCCCTGCGGTGCCAAAGGCAGTAAGTTAACTTTCAATAAATACTTCAGGATTACATCATATGTTTAAAGGGACATTCCAATAGCATTTAAAAATATAAGTGTAGAACATAAAAGCGAGTTCGAGTGCGGTAGCTATTGCCTGTGAATCAGGATATCGCCCAAATATGAATGGAAAATGAAGCTTTGACAGTTGCAGAGGCTGGACAGATACTCCAGGTAATAAAAAGAAGATATTGTTCCCAAGGGAATATTGAGAAGAAGGCAACTTTTAACAGAGCATTTACAAGCAGTTTTTCCTGTTTATTATTTTGGGGCAAATAATCTTTTTTTAAAAATTACTAAAACTCTAAAACTCTACATCATTTCCCAAGGAAAACACCCACACACATAGAATGTTTTATGTGCAGTTCTAGGGACTATGGACACTATAAACTCATTTTTAAAACTTCTGATTTAAGAAAGGGTGAAATAATACAGAAGAAAAATATAAGCCTGTGAAGGAGAAAGTAAGAGCAAAGCTTTACTAGAATGTGTATCTAAACTTACATCTTATCTATGGTCAATAAATATCAAAGAAATAAGCATTATTGCTGGCAAAGTGGAATAGCAAATCAAAGGCAGTAACTACTGAGAATTTGGATGGAGATCAATATTTTTACATATAATCTAGATCCTATCAAATATCTGGCAACCTCACATTGGGTAAGAAAAATCCTGCAGTGCTGACAACTTTATGGCTGAACATTATATGAATTTCCTCTAAGTACATTATTAAGGTTCTGAGAGGAGACATTGAGCAAAGCATATTGTATCCATATTGTTTTTTAGAGGTATGTTTCTCGTTACCATTTAAATGGCAGTTGAATAGAATACCCAGAAAATGGTGTTTTGTAATTCTCAAATTTATAACAGAACCCCTTTAGACACAGTGTTATATAGATACAGTGGTAGAAAACTTTTCCAAAGATATTTATTTCTTTTTTATGATTTAAAGGTATTTTTCATATTTTACAGCCTCACTATTTTTGCCTCCTTTAAAAAGACATGGAGGGCCGGAGATTTAGCTCAGTGGTTCCAGAGCCTGCCTAGCAAGCACAAGGTCCCTGGTTCCATCCCCAGTAACCACATACAATACCGGGCGTGGTGACTCACACCCACCAACAATCAGTACCACATACCACAGTGCTGGGCATAGTGGCTCACGCCGGTAGTCCCAGCACTTGGGAGGCAGAGGCAGGAGGATTGCTGAGTTCGAGGCTTGCCTGGGCTACATAGTGAGCTCAGGGCCAGCCTGAACTACAAAGTGAGACCCTGTCTCAAAAACTAAAAATAAATAAAATAAATAAAATAAAAAGACATGAAAAGAAACAATAAAAGGAAGTAGAGTTTTTTTCCTACTACCTGTTGATAAAGGATAGTGTTATTAAATGGATGTCATTCACCTCTTCAGTTGTCAAAATGTTTTTGTAATTAACCAGTTTAACCCACTGTAGGAACTGCTGAATTACTCAACATATTCTTGGTAGCAACATCATTATAAGAACTAAATTTGTATCTGATTTATTTTTTGTGCCCCTTCACACATCTAAAATTAATTCGTCTGCAGAGCTGAATTAGTGGTGAAAGGCTGAGTGAGAGGCAGGCTTGCATGTGTGTTTTACATGTTTTAATGGTTCTAGAGTCATTTATTGCAAATCTATGTCCTAGTAAGTGTTTTAGGTGCTGTGGAAATAAAGTTCATTGTGCACTTTTCGTTTATGGCCTAAACTTCCTCTTAATCTGAGAAGTCAGCATGTAAATATTTACAATGCACAGAGAAGAAAAGGTCTAGTTTCCCTAGGGTTGGGAGATACATGATGATATCATGGAGATGTCAGAGAAAAGGTAATAGTTGATAATTGAAGGATGAAATCTGAATTCACCTGCAAAGTTGGAAAAGGGCAAGAGGATTCAAATAAAGAAAAGGCAAGATGATGTAAACCAGCATGGTGCGTTTCTTGAATGGGAATATGGTATGGTGTAAAAAAAGTCCAAGGAAGGATCAGTGGGCTTCCAAATACAGTAAGCTGTATTTCACGAGCAAATTTCCATGATGCTTATAGGTAGCTGCTTGAAAGCTATGCTTGACTGTTGATTGTCCTGCTACTGTGTGAAAGTTTGGTGGTGGTTAAATTGTGATGTCTGCTTTGAGATGAAATAGACTGCTACACCTTAGTCCTTTTTATTTTTTATTTTGAGACTCAGTTACAGGGTCTCAATAAATGTCTAAGTTGACTAGACTGCTTGAACTTGGAATCTCGCCTCAGACTCTAAGGGTGCTGGGGTGACGGGTGTGCACCATCACACCCAGTGTCTTCTTCTCTCCCTCCCTCCCTTTTTCTCTTCCTTCTTTCTTTTTTTCTTAAACATTTTTAATTATCCTGGCGGAAACCGTGTAAAGTGAAAGTGGAAAAATGGATGGGAAACAAAATACAAAGAACCATCAAACTGTGGCAAAATATTTTAGTATCTTTGAAATCTATGGATTTACATCGAGTGGTTATCAATAATATAATGTTATATAAGGTGTATTTGGTAGAATAACTCATAAAACTTCAGAAATAAGTAGCAAAGAGTAGAAACAGTAGGGATGTTATTATAACCCAAAAATGAAGACCTCAACTTAAGGCATGCACAAGAAAGAAGAAATCATGTTGATATGACAAATATTTTGTGGATAAAATAAATGGGATTTGATGCTGCATTCTTGTGGAAGGAAAAGTTTTCTAGGATAACTCTCAAGTTCATCGTGAAGTTATCTTTTTGTTGATTAAACTAATAATGGTACCAATAATGAGATAGAATTTAGGAGTTCATGTATTCATGCATGAGGAAGGAATTTGTTGTTAGATGCACACTGTAAAATGCCTGCTGAACATCAGAGATGTGCAATGGGAGTTTAAAAAATGATTCTGAAGGGAGAAGGCGAGAGAGAGAGAGAGAGAGAGAGAGAGAGACAGGGAAAGGGAGAGGGAGAGGGAGAGGGAGATGGAGAGAGAGAGAGAGAGAGAGGGACAGGGAAAGGGAGAGGGAGATGGAGAGAGAGAGAGAGAGAAAGAGAGAGAGAGAGAGAGAGAGAGAGATTGGGAGCTATCAAGTAGTCTCCCTGGAGTGGTCAGCTCCCAGCAGAATGTACTTTGGAGACAAGGACCTGCACACTTCCCAGCAACAGCCTTATCATGCTGAAATGTTCAAGCCTTCGTTTTCCAGTGCCTCTTCCTCCACAGCTGTGCTGGAGTGAACTCGGACAACTTGTTGATCAACTGGGCACCTCTCTTCTCAACTTTGTGTTTGGTTCTGTCACATCAACAGCTTGGAATAGCCATAGTATGTGTACGTACACCACAGAGAGCACCAAATACTGTAGTACACATTACAACCTCCCCTCTCTCCGTCTTCTGATCTGTTAAACATCTACCTACAGCCCCTCTCTTTTGCTTCTTTTCCTCCTCCTGCTCTGCTTTTCCCTTTTGTTTTCTCTCCAAATAGCAAATTTGTCTCTGTGCCCACTGACTTTACCAATTTTCCTGTCTAGAAACATTTTTCATTTTCATGTTACCATCTTGATTATGATGACGTGTTATTCTTTTTGCTTTTGGAGCAGGCAAACTTCTTTCATTAAATGAATTCTGCAAGTTGCCAGCATTTTTTTTTCTGAATGAGGATGAGAACTTCTTTTCTGCTCTTATCTTCTTTCCCAAGGAAGAAGCACCAAGTAACATTTCTGGCTTCACCTCTTTATGGGGCTTAAGCAAAGCTGGAAAATGAGCTACATAGGAGAACATAACATCTGTTGATCCTGTTCTCAACTAACTGATTTGACAGGGAATCCTCCTCTCTTATCCTGTCTCTCTGCTTTGGACCCATGAGAACCTTCACTGTGGGAACGTTTCCACTATCGGCTTAAACTGTAGCTCTTAGGCTGTCCCCAAACCAAAATGGGGCAGGAATAAGGAGGGAAAAGCATTTACAAGTTGTTTTGCTGTAGAAATAAAGCCCTTTTCTCCAACTCATTCATTAGACAGGAACCTGATGTCCACACATCTCTTTGCTTTTATCTAATGCCACAAATCATTCTTAACACAGCACAGTTTTAGTTTTTAAGAGTTTGAATTTTTAATTTCCCTTGAAGTACATTAGAGTGAAAAATTAGATCAAATCCACCTCCTCTCTGTGGTCAATCAAAAGCCTAAATGGGATTCCATTGTGGACAGCAGGTAAAAGGAGCTCGCTGGCTCAGCTGAGCTGAGAGGTGCCCGCGATTGGACGACTTGCCTCTGCTTTTCCCCAGGCAGCACTACAGCGGGGATGATTGTTCTAAACACAGTGAAGTAAGTCATTTTCCCCTTTGAATTAAGAAGCTCAGAGTTACCTACAGTTTATGACTTCTTATGTATGTCTTTGTGTCAGATCTCTTAATATATCACTCTGTTTTGTTTTCTGGGGCCGGAGGGTTAGCTGTAATTATTTGAAGTTAGTACCTCTGTACGTATAGGAGAAACTTCCTCAAACCTAGTAAATTGCTTGCACATACATTAATCACTTATTCAGCCTTACACTGCGATGGAAATAGAAGCAGTTAAAGTTTCCTCAGTAATGTAAAGTTTTTCTATTCTTATGCAACTCTCCATAAACCACATGTTCAAAGGAATGATGTAGGGCCAGTGGACCTCTGTCCATCTAACAGGCTCAAGTAGAATCTGGAATCAGGAAGGAAAATATAATAAATGAACTATATACTTAAAATACAAGCTATTTGTTGATTTTTACTAATTCTGGAATAAAATTAATATATAGGAAATTGTATGTCTTTTTAAAAATACATGTTGAGAAAAACATTTGCCCATACAAGTTCCACACCCCAAACCAGCAGATGACACATATAGCCTGAAGCTAATAAAACTGATGACAGATATATCTATTTAAGACTATGGATTATGTCTCCCAGACAGCTGGAGATTGCTTTATTGAAACAGTTGTTAAATGCAGTGATGCCTTTTCATCTCTCATTGCAACAATCAGGAATAACTGTGTCCATGGAGAGCCAGAAGCTCAGGGAATTAGTTATGTCATGTCTCAAAGCAAGACTCCTGAAGGAGACCTCTGTGGTGTTGGATTGAATACATGCTAGTTTCAAAGTGCATCTGGGAGACAGCAATTCTAGGACTGCCCAATTCTCTTTATATCCTACCTTAAGTCTGCAGGAGGTACTGATTTGTAAGCAGGAAAAAATAGCAGGTAAAAAATAAATATATCTATGAATATCAAATTCAATAATTTTGACTTCACATTAAGGTGCAAGGCTTGCAAACAAGCAAGAGATGCAGATCATCTGTAGATCTTTTTTTTTTTTTAAGTGGTGCTGGGGATCAAACTCGGCCCTTGTGCTTCCAAGTTAGGTGCGATACCACTTTAGCTAAACCCCTGGCCCCCTAGAGATCTTTAATAGGAGGAGCAAGGAGAAGCAAGAACACCAGAGTTTAGAAATGCTTTATTTTTTTCATCTCTTTTTTTTCTTGCTCCACTTCTTTTTTTTTAAATTGAATTCTTTATTGGTACATTTTATAGACAGCTCACAATCACACTCAACATTGGGGAATTTGTACCAGTATATGACATGAATTAATTCTCATTTTCCCACTCCCTTACCCACCCCACAACCCCCCACCCCCTAAATACCTTAGCTTTGTTTTCCATTTTTCATTACCATCACATTCTTTTTTTACCCCGCATTACTCACCCCTCCACCACATTTCCCTTTGAATATTTTCTATTTCTCAATATCCATCCTACACTCTAGAACTCGGTAACATCTTCTGTTTCTCAGACCAGGAACAGCTTTATTGTGATCATGGGCCCTTTGCAACTTCATCCTTGGCCCAAGTCCCTCCACGAAAGCCTTGCCTCGGGAAGAAGCTTCTGAGTCCCAAGTCAACCAGGGAAGCCAGTCTTCCTAAATCTACCCCAAGGACCTAAACTACTTGCATTTCTTTTTTGCAGCCAGAGCCATAGTTCCCATTTTATCAGTAGCATTGCTTCACTGAGTCTTCCGTGTGTGCCAGATTCCCTGCTAACCATTTAAGGTCCATAGATTATAACCCTGCTTTGCAGGAAGAAACTGATGGTTTAACTGACCGCAGGTCTCTCTGGGAAGACAGATTCCAGAATCCGCACTGTTCAGCACTTTGCACTAGGACCTAGAAACAAATGAAATAAATTATCAGTGTGTTCATTAATGTGCCTGCTTTCTTTCATTGGCAAAGCCATTACAGTAGACTCGCGCTATTAGAAAGAAATAGTATTTTTAATACTTGTGGAGTACTTTAGCACAACATGCATTCAAATATGACTGTATGTAAATTATCATTTGTGCGTTATGTCACCTGTTGTGAAATTGGACTAAGCAGCATTTTCAGCTATTTTATAAAGCAAGGAAGGAGATTGTTGGAAAAATATAATTTAAAATTAATCTTTAGCCAGGTGTGATGGCTCACACCTGTAATCCCAGCACTCGGGAGGCAGAGACAGGAGGATTGCTGAGTTCAAGGCTTGCCTGGACTACATAGTGAGCTCAGAGCCAGCCTGAACTACAAAGCGAGACCCTGTCTAAAAAAAAAAAATCTTTAGTCTTTATTTTAGGATCTGGGGCTTTTGGAGGTATAATATTCCTGTAATATTGGAATTAGTTGTTTCAATGTCCCATCTCAAATCTTGTCTTTGATGCAATAAATGAGCATTATCCTTTTTCTCTCCATGTATTTTCATGCACATGCTGAGACCACTTATAATCCCAGATGTCTTCCTGTGACTGTTTAATGTTGATGTGTCTTATTAGACTGAGTCAGAAGTATTGAGTCAGAAGTGAAAAATATAGCTGCTGGGAATTAAAGCAAAAAAGAATGTTAAGAGGTGAAAGTTAATTCAGTAGAATGGGTGGTAATGGAAAATTAGTTATTGTTGCAATTAACATTTATTGGATTCTTGCTATACAACAAATACTGTACAAAATGCTCTGTAAAAATTAAAACTTTACAGTATCTTGAAGGAGAAATTACTATTGACCACTATTTTACATACAAGGAAATGAGTCTCTGAAAGGTTAAGGAACTTTACTGTGCTCTCACTGCCTACAGGTAGTGGAGCTGAGCTGGTATATACATAGCACACTCACACTGAGCTCAGTACTTCCCTCACTGTGAGACCCCCAAAACTTCTTTGCGATTACTGTTTCCCTCTCTTTGAAGGCAGAGTCAGTGTCTAGCATATTTAAGATTTTGTGCTTAGAACCAAACTAAATACCTGGCATCCAATAGTAGTAACCCAAGAGTGTTTCAAATGAATGAATCCTTCAGCCAAGGAATCAGTAAACGTAATGAAACAACTTAAAAATGAGGGAGAAAAAAATAATGGATTGCTCACAGTCCTCAAGGGTTACAACACAGATGTCTGTTCTCTGACAAGAGTAACCACACTTGGCTTTTCCGAGAGGCAGCACTATAACATCCACAGAATGACGCATCCGCTTGGCAGGAATGAAGCGAGCCTCTGAGAGGAGAGCGGCCAAGAACGCTGTGTTGTTAGAAGCTGTGTAACTCTTTGGCGGAACCTAGGGAGGACAACTAGAGATTATGAATTAATTCTGAGAAGTAGGGTGACCTTGACTGGAGGACTTTCTTAAATAAACTGTCCCCGGTGGGATGGGTTTCTCCACCTTCTTTATTCCCTCTAGTGCTGTTCCCAACCCAGCAGAGAACAAAGGATAGACTGAGGCTGGGTCAGGGCCTGCTGGTCATGCCCTCCCACCTCTGTGACAGAACACGGCCTTCATCGCACGAGACTTAATTTGTTAAAGCCAAGTCAGGGTGGAACCAGGGGAGGACTAGCAGTTCAATCAGGTGGAACTGCTTAACGTAGTCAGCAACATTTCATATACTTTCGGGTAAATGTGCCTTAAGGAATTATTTTTACACGTAATTTGTAAGTAGTTTTGTTTGGAAGAAGATTAAGGAGGGAATGATGGTGGGTGGTTGGATGGGTAAATTTGAGTGGCAACAACAGGCATAGGAATAAAGGCTTTCACCATGAAGCCAGAATTAATGATATAATTTCATAATCCTTGAAATACATTTTTAAAGTAGGAGCAAAGAATAGTATATGTGTAAAATCTAAACATTAGAAAGTTTTGGTTTTGTTCTTTTAACGATGTTTTGGAAGGAGCACAACTTAGTGTGATTGATGACAGGTTCAGTTTTTTGTATAAGTTGGCATCTGGCAAAAGATCTAGAAGAACAACTGGAATTAAAAGATCAGCTGGTTCATGAATATTCAGGACTAACGGCCAGGATTTGGGGACCACGGGCCCAGACACCACAATTGTTGCCATCGCTACAGATACATTTTCCAAAAGAGAAGAGCAAGATGCTCAGTGGGGGTTCATTATCTGCACAAAAAAGCAACAGGGCTAAAATATAATTCATTGGTGGAGACATGCTATTTAAAATTAGAGAAGTCAAATGGAGAAGGAGTTCAAGCAGGGCAATAGTTAAACTTGTTTCTTAGGACAAAGGAATCATGAGGGAGAAGATTAGAAAGACATCTGAATTCCACCAGAAAGAAAAATCCCCGATATGTGGAATTACAGCACATGGAAAGCAGCCAAAAAGCTGATTAAGCAGGGAGAGGTAAAGTTAAGGGAGGTGGTGAGCACGCACTACTGATCTAAGGATGTTGGGTATATAAAAGAGGAAAGAAATACAATGGTGGGAAATGTTAAGGGCACTAGATTAACAAAATATAAAAGGTAGTGATATAATAAAAAAGAATCTAATCTTCCTGAGTTCTAAACTCCACCTGCAGAGCAAATTAGTTGCTTTGGGAAGCTCATTAACCCTGGGAGGACACCGGGGTATTGTTCCATGCACTGTAGCTACAGCTGGGATAAAGCACAGAGGTTATTATTTATAGCTTTAGGAAAAGCACTTCCTGCCACTTTGGAGAGCCTCCCTCGGAAATACAGATACCATTACAAAGGACACAAGAGCAGTGTCTGCTTTCTAGGGTATCTAAGTTTGAAAACAACTGCCAAACCCTTTAGCAAAATGTTAATGTGCCAATCTCAAGTTTTGAGCCAATGAGCCCTTCTTATAACATCTTTCTGTTTTGCTCTCTCCATTCCTAAACTGCTTTGGAATTGGTCAGCTCTAAGGAAAGGTTTATCACTCAAAATCTGTGTTCTCTGATTCTTTCCTTCTGAAAACATTTACCTGTGAGTGAGGAAAGGAAAGTGCGATTGAAAAAGCTATGAATGATATAAGTGAGCAAAAAAAGAAATCTATTTTTCTCTATTTTCTTTCATATCCTACCCTTTAGTTTAAAAATGCATATGGAGTGTACCGTGTATCGTTGTGAGTGCTAAAACATCATATCTTCAGAATGCTAAGAGTATGAAAAGGTCTATAAAGTAATTGTTTACCAACATTTTGTATATCATGTAGTTCCTGGGATTCTTATATAATTATCGATAACAATACCCAAAAATTAATATGAAAACTCACCATCATAATGTCATTTCCTTTGACCTAATCAACTTTTAAAAACAGGATGTATATTATGGAAACGGGTTTTCCTATCTGTAGACTTATGACTTTCAGATTTACTTGGAAGGGTGTGAGAATTCTATTGTCTTCTAGAACCCTGTATTATGTAAATCTGGACTGATTACTGATTCAGTAATTAGAGCCTGAAATATGAACTGTTTCAATTCAATTTAGAATATATTTGTTAAGAGTTTACCATTGAGAGATTTCGGAAACTTTAAAAAGAAAGGAGAAACTAAGTACTTAAGAGGTGACAGAGATTACCATGTTTATAATAACTACAGTCCAGTGTTTACAGCTTAAAGTGCACTTTCATCATTATTTTTGTTTGACCCCAAAATGTGCCTTGTGAGCTAAGCAATGTGTTTTAGTTTCATGTTTTAAGGATCATGAAATCAGGAAAAAGAGAGGGAAGGTGACTTGTCACAAGTTAAAATATGGATTAAAATCGGAATCCTTCCATTAAAAATATCAGTGTCTTGGGCCAGAGATTTAGCTCAGTGGTTCCGGTGCCTGACTCGCAAGTGCAAGGTCCTGAGTTCGATCCCCAGTAACCACATACAATGCTGGGCGTGGAGACTCACGCCCACCAACAATCAATACCACATACCACAGTGCCGGGTGTGGTGGCTCACGCCTGTAATCCCAGCACTCAGGAGGCAGAGGCAGGAGGATTGCTGAGTTTAAGGTTTGCTTGGGCTACATAGTGAGCTCAGGGCCAGCCTGAACTACAAAAGCGAGACCTTGTCTCAAAAAAAAAAAAAAAAAAAAA
>PVIC010029818.1:0-22312 GCA_004025085.1 Thryonomys swinderianus
GTGCATGAGGCCTGCAGCCACAAGCTATCTGTACCCTCTGCAGAAGACAAGTTCCCCCAGAGCCTCTGAAGCCAAGTCCTAGCTGCAAAGTCCAATCTGCATAGCTCTGCCTGCTGGGAGATGGCTTCCTAGAAGCCCAGGTACAACAATCCCTGCTTCAAGGGTCCCCTCCTTTCTTGGTTTGAATTCTTGGAGAGGAATATGTTGGTGCCACAAGGCAGCAAGAAGAGGAGGCTCTTGGGTGGGATCAGATTGTCCAGTGATGGCCTTCAAGACAGTCTACTTCCAGGAGAAGACAGAAGGGTGAGGATCAGAGGACAAGATCGCTGTCAGAGCAAACTGAGATGATGGGGTTGATGTGAGGCAACAACCAAGACCCGAGGTCTTGCCACAGGTGTTATGGGCATTCACATCCTTTTTAGGGAAGGAGCAGACAATTAGAAAGTTTCCAAATTCCAATTCCACCCTAAAGTGGCTCCAGTCCCAGTACATCCTACGTCAAATAACCTCAGCTGTAAAACCACCTAGACTTCAGCTTATCAGGCCACTGAGGGTAGAAAAGACCAAGACGGGTCAAGTTAAGGAAGCCCCTGACACCACTACTGATGCTGGCCCTTCCCAGGGAAGATGTTGGTCTAGTGCTCATGGTTCCAAAGGGTCCAGGGAGTCCAGAACCCAGGCCATCCCTGAGATGCAGGTGATATGCTAAGTCAGGTATGCCACCTGTGTGCTCTAGAGAGGGTCACCCCAGTGGGACTCCAAACACCGTTAGCAGGGTGGGGACTGAGGCCGTTCAACCCACAGAAAGGGTAAGAACTGGCTAGTGGCAGGGGCCTGGAGTGTGAGAGTTTGAGATAAGAGTCACACAGATAGGGACCTAGTGAGCATGACAGGGGACTGAAGCCGTCAAGCCTGGATACCGAGCCAGCAGGGACCTCCCCCAAACCAAAGCCCCGAGACAGACTGGGGATAACTTCAGACCTCTCCAGCTGTGGACCGAAACGTGCTTTCCTGCTCTGGGGAAATCAGATGCTAACTGGGGCAAAGATTATGTGCTTTTTCCTGAGAAATGCCATGGATAACAGCGTTGGCACTCACATCCCCACGGGCTTGCAGCAACCCCTCGGCACGTCTGAGTCAGCACCATGATCTCATCTAAAGCCACACTTGACAGTTAAGGGATGACAGTTTCACCTGGAGCTGTGTCCGGGGGCAAAACCCTTGTCTTGTGAACTGCATCCTCAGGATAAGGAAGCAGAAGAGAGAAGACATCGTCTTAGGAAAGTGTAGCCCTTGGATGATTTTTTTTTTAAGTTGTGGAATTTAATTGTTATGTAGATATAGTAAGGCAAAGTTATTTTACTCTGATTACATAGTATTTGGATGTGTAATTCTCATAAAACCAGTAATTATTTTTTTACATTATATCCTCTTGCAAAGTACATACTCAATTAAAACAAGTGACTAATATAACGGTCCCTTGGAAAGAAGATGTGAGAAATAAAGACTTTGAACGAACTGAAAGGAAATGCAGAAGAACTGGCTTCCATCCTGGGCTGGCCGGAAACCAGCCCTCTCGCTGTCTCCACACCCTGTTGTCCGTGATGTCTCCTTGTCACCCACTCCTACAGGGTGCAGATGCCACAGCCTCCCTGTGCTCTGGAGAATGGAAGTAAGACAGATGCCAACCTCACCTCTAGGCTCTGGGAAGACTGTACCAGCCTCACGGCACGGAGAAGGTAATCGTCCATTCCCACTCCAGCTGTAACACACGGGGGAGCCCTGGACGAGGGGCTCATCACCTCCACATGGTCCCCACTCCGTTCCCATCACAGTAACAGACGTCATGCCTGAACAAGGCGGGTAAGTTTTATCAGGAGCCTGGAAAAGCAAATGCAAAGAAATATGACCCAGGCCCCTATTCTAAGCCACTTCTCTCTGGCGGTCTCGCGTGTTCCTATCCAGAGCCTGGGTTATGATCTCACTAGGACATGTGGCAGTCGGGTCTGAAAATGAGAAAACCCTGTGCTTTTGGCTCAGTAGGAATGAAGAACTCTGATCCTCCCTCAGGCACCACACTAAGGAAATAGGGCAGATCTGTCAAAACTCTTAACAACCTGGAAGGTACGCTCTCAGTCTCCAGTCTCACACCCTCTTCTCATCATCTACTGTTACATACAAATAACCCCAAAATTTAAGGGCCTGATACAACCATCATTTCAGTTCTCTTACACATTAATCATGGTCCTAACACGGGGATGCAATCCCATTCTAAACTCGATTCAAGAGAAGAGCAAATAAACCTTCTCTCTCCCCGGAGGGAGTATCAAAGAATTCAAGATCAACCTCAAGCCTCTCTTCCAACATATGCCCACTCAGGGACAAAGTCTCTTCTTCACCAAATCTAGCCAGGCACCTCTGAGACCTCTTGCCAACCAGGCCTCTACCTTAGCCTAAAATGTCTTGAGCAAAGGCCGAACATAATTGCATATACCTGTAACCCCAGCCACTTGGGAAGCTGGAACAGGATTGCAAGTTCAAGGCCAGCCTGGGCAAATTAGCAAGACTCTTCTCCAAATAAAATTACAAAGAACTGGAGACACAGCTCAGTGCTAAACCACTTGCTTAGCATGTCCAAGGCCATAGACTCAATGGCTGGCACTAAAAAAAAACAGCTTGAACGAACTCTAGTGTGCTTTCTCACAACTCAAGGCCAACCCCTAGGTAGCATCCCTTAGTCTCTACCTGTCTGAGAAAACTCTCAGCCGCTGAAAGAATTTATTGTTTGTTGCAACCAACAGCTTATCTTCTGCTCTCTGTGGGAGGGGAGGAACTTGACATCAAGAAGCACCAGTTTGCTTTTCAATTCGCTCTAGTCCGGTGGTTGATCTAGATCATATTTTCTGTGCTATTGGAGCTCTGTCCAGTTAGCCCTCACCTGTGCCTACAGCTCCAGGCATTGCCCCTCTATCATCCTCTAGCAGTTTCAAAGTTTCAGTCTTGACATCTTGTTTTTTGATCCATTTGTTTTGATTTTAGTTCCTGTTGGAAGATTTGGCTCTGTTTCCCCCAGCGCCATTTGTTACCGAGGCTGTCTCCGAACAACCAGATGGATTCCACCAGGACCAGCCCCTGTGCCCTGCCCTTGGCATAAGTTGCACTTACCCCTCTGCTCCCTCATCCTTCTGTAAAAATGCCCTGGTGCAGCTCGAAAGCATGGGATCAGATAGAAGCTGAATTCAATTCATACTGACCTCTTCCCTGTTGGAAGAGTCATTGCTGATTCAAACCTGCCCCTCCTACTTATCGGTGAGGGCTTTGTGTGTCGGTGACAATGGGCATGCGCACATTCTCAAGCTACAGTGAGAGGGAGTGTAGGATGGTACAGAGTCACTTTTAAAAGGGCTTTCTGGGGGCCGGAGATTTAGCTCAGTGGTTCCGGTGCCTGCCTAGCAAGCGCAAGGTCCCTGGTTTGGTCCCTGGTAACCACATACAACAATGCGGGGCATGGTGACTCACACCCACTGGCAATCGGTACCACTTACTGCTAGTGCTGGCCTTGGTGGCTCAAGCCTATAATGCCCGCACTAGGGAGGCAGAGGCAGGAGGACTGTTGAATTCGAGGCTTGCCTGGGCTACATAGTGAGCTCAGGGCCAGCTGAAATACAAAGCGAGATTCTATCTCAAAAAAAAAAGAAAAGAAAGAAAAAAAAAAAAGAAAAGAAAAGAAAAAAGAAGAGCTCTTTGGGGCATTGGTGGAAAAGAAAAATTCTGGTCACTCCACATGGACCTCCCCCCAGTGCCTCCAGCAGGGAACCGGGCACGCTGTGAGCTGCCCTCAGCCAGCTCTGTCGATTACAGCTAAACCAGCCCTTTCCCTCTTCCTCATGCTTCTCCCAAATCGTAACGTGAAGCTGTCGGACATCTGGAAGCTGCTGAAGGGGGCCCTGGGGCCTCTGGGGGCTCCCCCCACCCAGGTGATGGGGAGCTGGAGGTGCATTCCTTTTTGCTCCCCAGAGCAGTGCTCCCTGGGACTGTGACCTCTGCAAAGCAACCGTGGTGCTGCCTCTGCACTCCCAGGGCTGAGTCAGGCCCTGAGCCTCGGGAAGCCGACCGTGTTATCACAAAATTGTGACAGACCGGGAGGAAACTGCAGGACTGGAGACGCTCCCCACCCCCACCCCAGCCCCAGCCTCACATGCAGGCTTCTGCTCTGCTCCCTCCCAGCCTGGGGCTGCCTTTGAGTCAGGCTCAGTCCCGGCTGCACCCTTGGCTGCCCTTGCCTCCGCCTTTGTGTTAGGATGCGGCACGAGTACCTTCTTGCTACAGAAACTCCTGCAGACCCTTTTGTCTCCTCCGCCGTGTTGCTGAGATATCTAACACATTTTCTCCTTTTCTATTGTGTGCATTTGTTTCTCTCACAGGAACAGTTAGAGTGGATCCCACGAGTCGGACGTGCTGTGCAGTGGTGGTACTGACTGGCGTGAGCCCCAGGGTTCCCCGGGTTGGGGCGCCGAGGGGCACAGTAGTGCTAAAGTACCCTGATAACAGTTCACAGGCAGCCAGCGCTTCCTCCTGGAAGGCACTGGGTGGGCTTCTGACATTCTCCATGAAGATAAAGCGAAAGGTATTTCAGGTAGGCAGAGTTTATGCCAAGGCACTGAGGCAGGAACTTCTGGGCATAACTGGGGACAGGACAAGTGATTTGGTTGGTACGGCCAGAACACGGGGCACATGAGAAGGTGACTAGGCATGTGGCCAGGGCGATGGCGAGGAACTCTGAGAGGACTTCTAACTCCTTCTCTGCCAACCTGATGGCCAGAGGGGGGGCTATGACAGGGCTTAAGCCACTGGTGATAGGATCTGTTATGTTTCAGGCTCAACCTACTTTTTCTGTTCACTTTAATCTCATCTTTAGCCATGTTTTTGTAGCTTTCTTCTTCTCTGAGACTATATTAATTTATTTTTTCATAATGGAAATTGAATGTATGGCTACATCCCCACCGCTTTTCATTCAGTTTTCTGAGGCAGAGTCTCACTTTGTACCTCAGGCTAGCCCTGAACTCGCGATGTAGCCCAGGTGAGCTTTGAACTCAAGGCAAGCCTCCTAGCTGTGCCTCCCGAGTGCTGGGATTACAGGCGTGAGCCACCATGCCCAGCAGCCCTTTTATTTCTTATTTTCACACAGCATCTCACTAAATTGCTCAGGCTTGACTCAGACTTACAATTTTACTGCCTCCGCTTCCTGAGTAGTTGCTGCATGAGCCACCACATTGTTTGAGCTCATTTTATTTTAATATAAAGTCATGTGGGAATAGCTTTTGGTTCCTAACTGATTTTTTCCAAATGGCTAACAATGTATGAACCACACTCCCCCTTCTCTTCACCCCCTCTCACTGGAAACACCATGTAGGTATTTTGCAGCAGACGTGGATTCCACACTGTAAGTGCAGCTTCCTGACCTTCTCGTGCCCCTTCCTTACACCAAACCCGGGCTGCCAAGGAGCACACCTTCGGTCCCAGCCCGGGCCCTGCAACACAGCCTGAAATAATGCAGTGCAAGCTCACGGGCACCTCAGGAGCAGCCAGAGCACGGATCCCTCCCGCCCCTGCAGCAAAATGGATTCTGTGGGTGAAGTAAAGGCAGGTTCTCACATCGCTGTCTGTGTAGCCCCTTCATCCCTCAGCCCAGCCAGTCAGCGTTGCCCTGGTGGGCACATAGCGTTAGGATCCCTCATAACAGCGGCCGTGTTATATGTCATCCCTTGAAGCATGGCGCATTTTTTACTGTGCTTCATTCATGTTTTTGCCATTCACTTAGGCTTCCTTCATGAAAGTACCCAAGGAAGAGATTTTTAATCTTTAAAACTCTAGCTATAAAGGCCCAGTAGTGGAGGAACCTGTCTTACTGACCCTGGCCCCTAACCACAGCTTAACCTGCCACAGTGAAGTCTCGACTGAAGTTTGTTTGGGGGACACTTGTATGTACAGCATTCAGAGAAAACCCCACTGGGAAGATTAGGCAGAACCATGTGTTTCCTTTCTCCTAAACCGCATAGAACGAGGTTCAAAAGAAAAACACACAGGTACTTCTAGATGATATATACAGTGGAAACACTGTACTCAATATCCCATTCCTCCTCCTTCCAAGCCTATAATTATTTTGCCAAGCACATTGCCAACAAAATAAAGATTAACTTTCCATCTTCTCTTGCAGTTAGAAGTGAACATCTCACTCTATTTCCCAGCATTCTCTACAATCAACTGTGGCCAATGAGATGAGATGCAAGCAGAAATGTTAGAGAAGACTTTGGGGGAGTCTCTTCCCGAGGAAACGTGTGAGCTCCAATGCTTCTAGCTCATCAAACTGTCCTATCACCTCTGGGCTTTTTTGCCAACCCACCTGCTACAAATTCTTTCACAGCATTTAAGTGAAAAGAAGCCACTGCTTTGTCTATTCCTGCTCCCTCTTCTTTCTCTTCCTACTTCTTGTATTCACATGCTTCTGCCTTACATATAAACAGCAGCCTGATGGCCACAGATCCTTTGCCAGGTTGCCACATGTCCAATATACAAAAACAATTCTGCTTAATAGAATTCATCCTGTTTAGAAGGCTGTAGGAGGTACCAGTGACAGACTTTATCTGCTGTGTATATTTCTGAAGATTGAATAAAAGTGTCACAAAACTCCCATTCTTAATAGATGTGAGTGTCTCTGAAGGTGAGTGATTGGGGTGGTGTGGGAGGAAAAGGGCATTGGAACTCAGATCCCACTGCTGGCTGGTCAGTGTGTTACCCACTGCTGCATCAGAAATGCCTGGGGAGCCCTGGCTCTTCCTCTGTGGCTTTTAAGGAGCCACACTCTTCCACCAGCAACTGTACCCATATGCAATGAGAACACACCTTCCAACCAGGAAAACCCTTTCCACTTATTAAAAGCCTCCCAGGTCATCTCACCAGGGTTTTGTTCCTTTGTATCTGTGGCTGTTTCTACAACAGATCCATTAAATCTTCCAAGGTAATAGACACAGTGAAACAGGTGTGTAGCCAATATCATAAGAAAGATCATATGAAGTCCTTGTTACTTTTAAATTTTAAAAAGTATTCTTATTGTTATTTGACATATGATAATTGTTCAGATTTATGGGGTACAGTGTGACATTTCATTACATACATGCATTGAATTACATGACATTTCATTGCATCCAGAGTCGTTGGCAAATATATCACCTGAGACATTTCTCATTGCCAACTTTAAACTTTTGTGGCATTTACTGTGACTCATTTTTGTCTCTTTGATCCTCACAACTCTCCCAAAATATTGGCACTATATATATATATATATATATATATATATATATATATATATATATATATATATGTATATATATATCAAACTGTCATATATATATATATACATATATATACATATATATGTATATATATACACCCTTCATTTTATAATCAAGTAAACTGAAAATCAGAGAGGTAGAGCAGGCTGCCCAGGACATGCAGTCTCGAAGTGGTGAAGCCACAACAGCCGCACAGCTTCACATCCTGACCCAAGACCATTCGTTAGCAGTTCACATGCCTTTTGGTGTTGGGCTAGCTCACCACTTCCTTAGCAGAGAGCTGAGGTCTGAGGGCAAGAGAAGTGGGCTAGAGTAAGGAAGTGTGCAAAGGGTCTGTGTTAGGAGGGTCAGAAAGACAGAGCAAGGATTGCAGCACACAAGCCAGGGAGCCAGGAGCAAGGAGAGGACACCTGAACCCAGGCACTGGAGAGGAGACCACCCAGGATGGTAGTGCCTTTGTAACCGCACCAGCTTTTACTGTCTCTTCCGTCACCCAGGCCTTTCCCTTCTCCTTTATTCTTTTCTGATTAAGGAACTTGCTGTGAATGAGCTGGTCCAGGCCAAAGCAAGTGAAAAGGTAATCAGAAAGCAGGTGTATTCCTAGAGAGCTGGCCAGACCACAGAGGCGACTGACATCATTCCTTGGTGTCCTGTGGCACAGAGAAAGGCTGTGGCTTGAATCAGGGCTCTCAGAGAGAAGTGACAACGGTGCTTCAAGAAAGAAATCTCATTCTCGAGAATAGATTTTGAGAAAATCAAAATTGGAGTCTGACAGTAAGAGTCCTGTGGGGACATCATACAGGCTCTGACACATGGTGACAAACCCAGCCTTCCAGCAGGGTATTCAGAGCTCCTCAGTCACTGACATTCAGATCTCCATGAACAAAGGCAGCCCCGCTGGAAGAAGTGGCACCAGCCAGCCTGGGAGACAGGAAATACACGCAAATGGGTAAGGCCAACCTGGCGATGGGATGGAGGTTTCATTAGCAGTGTGTGTACCACACTTGACCTTCAACTTCAGTGTCAAAACCACTTGCCTCTCACTGCTGCTGCTCTTTTGACCTTGCCAACTAGATGTGTACCTTCCAAGCATGAAAAGCACTTTCATTCATTGAAACCCACTCTGCCAGGCACTACGCCATAGTATGTTACAAACAGATCATCTCATCTCCTTCTCTGGCAGAAGAATCTCACCTCCAGACATGGCAAGTGGTCTGCTCAGCTAAGTCGCGGTATTTTCTCACTGTGGCCGTCCCCAGATTGGAGCACAGCAGGCATCCTCAAGGCTCGTCACCCCTGGGATAGCTCTGGGTGGAACTTCCTGGCTCATGTAGACAGGACAAAGGTAAAAAACATGGGCACTAAGAAAATCCCCCATGCAAGCATTTCCCAGACTTGCTCAAAGCCGTATATCCACACATGGAGCTCTCCAGGGACCCAGGGCCTGCCCAGAATGCCCTTCCATGACCCCTCACATGATTCCTTGCCAATTTCTGGGTTAGACAAACTAGGTCATGTATGCCTGGATTTCATCAGGCATGGAGAGAGTACTCAATAAATATTGTCTTCTGTGCCTACAGTATCTCCCCACACATCACATTTCACCCTGTAACCACCATTTTCTTAGATTTCTCTGGAAGAACAGTGGTATCATTGCACCCTCTCTGGGAAGTAGCTGGAGCTTTGATCTATAAGCACATATTTCGTGTCAGATGTGCTCCTTTGTCCTTTAATAGGTCATCTACCTGTGTTCTTCCCCATGAGGCAGATGCTGTCATTATCCCCACAAAAGGAGAACACTAAGTGGAGAAAGTTTATGGTACTCGGAGGTAAAAGATAGATGTGCGGTTTGAATATGGGCCTTTTGTCATCATCACTCCAATATCCAATCCCCTGAGGAAGACTCCAGAACTTCAAAGTCTAGACCCCACTCCTCTGATGGTCCTAGTGACCCCTAAAGCTTCCTTTGGTCACAAGGTCAAGATCTGAAGCAGCAGCATCTTTGCCTCAGAGGAAGTCAAGGTTCTTGAGTGGCCAAAGGCATCCAAATACCCATTGACATTCATTGGTCCAACCTGTGCTGGGGTTGTAATGAGAGAAATACTCACATTTGTGATTCTCTGCTGAAGCTTTCAGAACTTTAGCCCCATGGCCTTTGTAAGACAAATGCTTGCCTGAAAAACTCTTCACCAAAAAACTGGTATTTCTGGAAAGGATAGGATTCTAGAACTTTATCTGGTACTTAAAATTCTAGTCTTCAAAGAAAGGCTGCCAATTTAGATAGCTTCCATACTATGTCACAGACTATAATAAGCTTTTTAAGCAGGGACAGAAAGAACCACATGATCTCTTATCTTGTCAGTGGTGTTTTGGCCCTGTCCTCTGGTCTTGTCTGAGAATGGCACATGACTTTGCTCTATCTTATTTTAGAACAAAGCGTTTAGATTAAATGCCTTTTCTTCACCTGTGATCTTTTTCGTTTTTTTTTTTTCCTTCCCTATAAAATACAGTGTTTTAT
The DNA here is from genome assembly GCA_004025085.1 of Thryonomys swinderianus. Classification (NCBI taxonomy): domain Eukaryota; kingdom Metazoa; phylum Chordata; class Mammalia; order Rodentia; family Thryonomyidae; genus Thryonomys; species Thryonomys swinderianus. The sequence goes on from PVIC010029818.1 coordinate 9,871, forward strand.
TGTCACCTTCAAAGCAGAAAAGCAGCCTCTTAGAAATGGACAAATCTCCCACAGGTAAAAAATATACATGCACTTTGAAATCCTGGGAATAAAGATGCATTTGCTCGGTTGAAAGTAAATACAAGTTGGCTAATTCTAACCCTTCTTTTTTCTCGTTCCACTTAAAATCCAGTCCTGCCGACTGCCCTCATTCTCTACACATCAAATAAAAAAACCTTTAGAGAACTTGATTGTTGGAGGAATAGAAGGAAGCCAAGGAGCTACTTGTCCAGAACATTCCGTAACAACAAAACAAAAAACCAGCTTCATCATACCAAGCCCCTTGAAACAGAAAAAGTATGATGAAGTATAATTTCTACACTATGTGCTCTCTGCAATCATATTGCTAAAGGGCTCTGTGGTCACAGTGCATTTTTTTCTCTTCTTCAGTTTTAGTTTTACTTGGTTTTGTTTTGCAAGAGTGAAAGGGGAAGAGCCTCCCCAGAGTGAACCCGACAGTTTACAGCCTCTGGCTTCAGCGAGGGAGGCCGGAAGTGCCATTACTACCCTGTGAAACTTGGACTTTCCTTGATCTTGCGATTTTTAACTCAGAACTGCACACCAAAGACTCCCTCCAGCTCCTCCCACACCCAGACCTGTGACTCTCTTAGATTTCTGAGCTGTGAGTGTTCCTGTGCAGTTTTATTCTTTCACGTTTATTGAAAAGTGTGAGGGTGGAGGGCTGACAAAGAGGAACAGGAGGAAAAAGACAGCTTGTTCTGCTCAGCATCGGCCTCTGGGCAGCCTCTGCAGCCAGGTTGTGACTTGGCCGGAGAGCTCTGAGATGAAGTCTCCGCGCAGAATCCTACAGGTGGCTCCCGTGCTCCTACTCCTGCTCTTTCGCTCCTTGGCCTCCCCAGCCTCTGATGATCAGTTCAGCATAGGACACTCCAGTGGCCACCGCTGTCTAGGTATGTACTTTGTGTTTTCTGAAGTGGACATAATAAGGTGGTTTAATACTTTGATCGCACAATCACTTGCTTAATGACATTGCATGGTTGTAAGATTCCAAGTAAGGCAACAATAACCTCACGGACATTGAAAATAACTGTTGAGTCTCAGGGTAAGCATTCCTAGGGTATGCACATAGGTATAGACAGAAGTGTTAGTTGCTAGTTTGATGAATCAGAAAAGTTTCCTGCTTTGTTGATGGTTGGAATTTGTTTCACTTGGGTGAACAGCTTGAAATTCTTACACCTTTTGTTGACTTTGACCTCAGACTTTGAGTTTGACTGTTGCTTACCTTCTCCCCCTCTTGCCCATCTCTGACTGGTTATGAAACCCTGAGTAAGTTATTAACCTTCTCCTGGCCTCTGTGTCTTCATCGGTGAAATGGGGTAATAATACCTACTTTGCGGGGATGCTATGGGGACCCAGGTCATGCATGTGAGTGTATGCTCTTTGTATGCAGTAAAGACTCAACCATCTGGACTTCTTTTATAGTTTCAAGGAGTCCAGATGTGGTGGTCAACTGGAAATTGACTGACTTCTCTTGCTGGAATGTTTTATTTGCAAGTTGTCTTGGGTTTGTATTTGGTTTGGTTTTTGGTTTCTTCCGGAGGGGAGTTGGAAGTAACATGAGAGCTTTGACACATTCGTACTGTACCTGGAAGGTCCACAGCTGTGGTGAGTATTTAGATGGGACAATTCATGAAACCAAATAGACTGTGAACTGAGTTGTAATTGTTCAATCAGCAGAACTCAAAATAGGATTCCAGCTTGAGAATTTAGAAAAAGAAACTTAGAGGAAATATGGCAGCCATATCTTATACATGGAAAATTGGGGAAGAGAATCTAACACTTGGGGATTATTTCTGGAGACAGTATTAAAAAATATCTGAAAAAGTCCTACTTCCCCAAACCATGACCTCATGTAATTTATCCATGTTAAAGCACACACCTCCAGCTTTTCATTTACAACACAAAGATTCCTTGGAAATCTTTTCTCCAGAGACCAAGAAGCAGAAGTTTGAGCTACCTCTGCTCAGTGCTTGGGAAGTCACAGTCTCTCCACGTTTGGCTTCCTTATGTACTTACCTGCTGCCAGTCCATTTCCTCAGAACTAAACCCTGAAGCCTGTCAGAGGGAATCACGCTTGAGAGAGGCTTGAGTGAGATCAGTTCTACTTCTAGGCTGGCCGCAAATCAAATGTTTAGGTTTAGGTAAGTAACCTGCCTGGTCCGATAGACCCAAGATACTCACTCATCCCCTTCCCCTCCTCATTCCAAAAAGGCCAGAGAATGCTAGAGGTAGTTAGGGATTCCTTGACGGGACTATTCGGGTTACCTGTTGCTTCTTAGCCATTAAAATACATATATTATTTATGATTTGTGGGTAAGGAATTTGTTCAGAGCCTGGCTGGTGATATTTCTGTTTCCTGAAGGAGTGACTGAGGGGACCAGCTGGTATTTGGATGGTGGACTAATGGGACCAAGACAGCTTCATGTACATGTGTAGCACCTTGGGGATGGGAGAAAGTGAGAAATTTGTTCACCTGGGGATGTCCATCTGCAAACCTACATATAGCAGTGTCCATCTGCGAATCTACTTACAGGGCAGCTCAGGGATCCCAGAGGCAGAACTCCAAAGGACAGGAACTAGAAGCCACCCATTCACTGCTCAAGGCTGGATCTGGAAATGCGCACACAGTGTCGCTTTTGCTTTCCTGTTCGATTCAACTTCTGGCTAACTTGACCTGTGTTACTTGGTCATTTGTCATTGTAGCCAGAAAGGTGCATATGAGAGGATTCATTCATGGATTGACATCTACTGACCATGTGTGTGGCTGGGTGCTGAGAGGGTTCTCTGCTGATCTCCTACTGCTTGAAGTTGGTTGGGTGTGGAAATGGGAATTTGTGGGCATGGGATTTTCCTGCAGTCCCCTAAAGAAAAAGACTACCGAGAGAGGAAAGGTAGCATGAGGGTGAGAGAGGAGGTAACCTGGGCCAGAGTCACAGAGCAGGACCTTAGCACATTCCACAGTGAGTGCTGGGACTGGCAAAGGTCCTCAGAGCTTCCTAGAAGTGGGTCAGGCCTGAGTCCAGCCATACTATAGCTACCACATGAGAACTGATCCCACAGGAAGTGCCTTAATTTTGAGACACCTCTAGCCAGGTGCTCCTGTGATTCCTCAGATCAACACAGGAAGCTAGGGAGGAGCCAGTGCCCCTGAAGACTGACAAAGACTACAGTCCTTTCAATGAGTAATGAACTGGGCACTTAGCAGAGGTGATAAAATTCCCTTGTCCAGCACCCTGGGCACAACAATAACAATGTTAGAGCTGCAGAGAATTGTGCAGCACAGATCAGAGGAACCCAGCTCAGGGGCAGATAGCAGAAAACAGAATCTCCATGGTCATCAGAGGATGGCTGGTAACAGAAGGAAGCATCACTTATCTCAGAGACTCTGAGATCCTGGCCAATAAAACCTGGCTGAGCAGAAGTTAACTAACTAGTTAGTCAGATGTCAATCAGTCCAACTGAGCAAGAAGGATTTGTGTTTACTAGGAATCATCTTGCAATCACCACTCTTACCTAAAGCCTTACGTGCCTAGCAGAAGTACATTTTGCATTGAGTAGTATCAATGAAATACTTACAAGCACCTTCTCAACACATGGAAGTGATACTTCTTTCCTGACATGGAATTCCATTGACTTAGTTGAGTTCCATTCATTTCTATGAAGATAAGCATTCAGTGATCACATTTGTTTCTTATTCATAAGGCTTGTTTTGCGATTACCATATCATTATATTGTGGCTCCAACACTTCTCTGTGGGGTGTTCACCCTCTATATTTTTGTAGAGCTCAATCTTGAGTAATTGCAGTAATGCTTGCAGAAAATAATTGTTACAGCCAACAGATCTTCAGCCATGCAAATTACACTTACATTAATAATTCTAAGCACTATTCTAAGCACTATTAAGCAAAATCATGGAGAATTTGCTGTGTGATCACCAAGCTTCCATAGAATTATGTGTATTAACTCATTTAATCATCATAATGACCTCCTGGCATACATATTGTCATCTCCACTTAGCAGTTAAGACAATTTGAGACTGAGAAGTAAGTAACTGGTTAAAGGTTACACTGCTAGTTAAAACTTGACATCTTGTTCCTCACTGTAATTCTAAGTGTACTGTGTTTGGATTGATTAAATCAGGCTGTTATAGTCGTTCATCATACTTTTTATAATAACTGCATTATTGAGATGTAATTCACATACCATAAAGTTCACCCCTTAAAAGTGTAAAATGAAGTGGCTTTTAGTGTTTCATGCATTAGGCACTGATAATAAATATCTAATTCCAGAAGATTTCAGTACCTCAAAGAGAAATTATTCCTCATTAAAAGTCACTCCCCACATTTTCCCTCTACAGAACCCTGGAAATCACTCCTTTTCTCTGAGCCTTTGATATAGATGGAATAATGTAATATTTGGTCTTTTGGTACACGTTTCTTTGACTTAGCATGATGCTTTAAGGGCTCTTTCACTTGATAGCATCTTTCAGCTTCATTTTTCTCATGACTAAGTGACAACCCATTTTAAGGATATATTCCACTTTATTTTTGTATTGGTACATGCTTATGATACATAATAATCACATTTGTCTTGGAAAATTGATATGTATGCACATCACATCTTAACCATTTTTACTTCCTTTTCCCCTTCATACTCTACACCCCTTTATCTATTTATTATTTATAGATATTTGAGTTGTTCTTACTTCTTGGTTACTGTGAATAATTTCCCTATAAGCATTTATATGCAAATTTTCACATGGACATGCATTTTTATTTCTCTTGGGTATACAACTCAGAGTCAGGGCATAGGCTCACTCTACCTTTAATACTGTAAAAAACTGCAAAACTCTTCCAGCACACATGCACTATTTTACATTTTCATCAGAAGTGTAGCAAGGCCACGATTTCTGCACACTCTTACCAGTACTTATTATTATTTGTCTTTTATAACCACACTAGCAAATATGGAGTGAAACTTTGTGGCTTTGATTCACTCTCAAATGGTAATGATGTTAGATATTCATGTGTCTTCTGGCCACTTCTCTGTCGTTTTTGAAGAAACATCAAGTCTTTTGCCCATTTTTCTATTGGCACGTTTGTCATTCTATTGTAAATTTTTAGATATATTCTAGACAAAAGTCCTCTATCAAATGATGATTTGCAAATATTTTCTCTAATTCTTTGTATATTTCTCCAGTTTCATGAAGGTTGTCCTTAAATGAAGTCCTATCACTTATTTAGTCTTGTGATTTGGACATCATATTTAGCAAGATTTATTTATTTTTTTTTCTTTTACTGGGAATAGTACTCAGCACCTTACACATGTTAGGCAGGCGCCCTTCTACTGAGCTACCTCTCCAGCCCCCGGACATCATACTTAAGATCAGTATTCTTAAAATTGTTTTCCTCTTGTTTTACATTCATTGATTTATCTTATTTCTCAGACATTGAGCTCTTAGCTACCATGTTGGCAACTAAGAGGATTAACACCTAGGGTTGCAATGAGAGGATTAGATTGGAACTGGGAACATAGTTCCTTTGTAGAGTGCATGCTTAGCATGTGTGCTGACCTGGTTAATTCCCTCAGCAAATAAATAAGAAATCAAAATAAACAAAAAAAGGTAGAAACTTTCTTACGAGGATCTGAAGAATGGAGCTTGTCATCGAAAGACAGAAAACCAGGCAGAGCTAAAATCAAGACGAGAACCAAAAGATGACCACAAGGACCCCAGGGAACCTCTCTCCTGGCCTCTTGCTCCTGGCTCTACTGCTGTCTACAGAAGAGATGTGCTTACTGCTCTCAGCTCTTTGGCTAACTTCCAGCACCTGGGGCCCTGGGTTTGCATGTGATTGCACAGCCTAGTCACACCTGGCTCCTCCTTCTGACCGTCATCCAACTTCTTAGCACAGAGGTTCTGAGCTAAGTCTTTAGGCCCCTTGATACGAGGCAGGTGGAAATGAGATGAGCTCAAAGTGTCGCTATGGCTCCCTGGATGGGAGAGTGGCTGTTGGGACTGCAGAGATTGAGATACTCTGAAGGGAGCCACCACCGAAATTTCCAGGCTATCAGGGCAAAATCTCTTCACAAGAAAAAGTCCCAGCTCTGGATACAAAGACAAGGAGCTCTATGGTGGTAAAACAATCAGTAGACCTTAGGACGTAGACTTGAATTGTTCCAAAATCAGAGCTAAGTGGTGGGAGTTCCTCTAGATCCTGTATTTGCTAGCAGTGAGCTAGTCATCCCCTTTGATCATTAGGAATTGCTGATTCCTCTATGCTTGGGCACGCTCTTATCTTTCTGTCACTTTCCAAATCTGGTGGAATCAATAATAAGTCAGATTCAGTTTTATAAAACATCACTTTCTTAATATGGATGATTTAGAGGGGAAATAATTCTCATGTTCTCAGTCACTGTCATTTAAATCAATCCATTGAGTTTGGGTTTTTTTTTTAAATTGAATTCTTTATTGGTACATTTTATATACAGCTCATAATCACACTCAACACTGGGGAATTTGTACCAGCATATGACACCAGTTAATTCTCATTTTTACCCATATCCCCACCCACCCTACAAACGCCTAACCCCTATATATATGCACTTTCTTTTTCTTTTTAAATCATATTTATTCTTTCCCCTTGTTATGTTCCCTCACCACTTTCCCTTTGAATATCTCCTATTTCACAAAATCTATCATACATTCTAGAGCTCATTTACATAGTTTGAGGGTTTATTTTTTTTTAAGCACTGTTTAACACTCAGGAAGCTTTTAAAGAGTTAAAATCCTACTTTTCCCCTCCTTTGTGTTATATAAAATATATAAAATACCTTCAATCATGTTATCACCTCCCACAAACCCCACAGAGTGGAGGGAGATGACTCTGGTTCGAATGACAAAGAGACAAAGGTGTCCTAAGGATTTGCCAATGAGACTGGCAGAGGGTAGTGTCCCTGACAAAAGGGGAAAGATTTAGACAGCCAGCAGAGAAAGTGACAGATTTATGGACCACGATTTAGATACATAGCCATTTTAATTTCTCTATTTCTCTTTCTCTGAGTACTTGTTTGGAAAACAAAACAATTGCCATTGATGTGTATAAATTTAGTCTCCTTTGAATAACTCAAGTTGTCCTCATCTCCCTACTCTGAGAGTGGACCCATGTCCTCAGATTGGCCATAGCATCATCTTGAAAATCACAGTTCTCAACCTTCAGAGTGGCTATGGCCTTGGCCCCCAGGACTCCTGTGATTATAGTTAAGAGTCCATGGCAGGTGGACTTTATGGTCACATCCAACACAGCACTCTAGACAGTTCGCTCTACTTCTCTGTCTTATCTCCTCACCTCTACTCCAGAGTCTTGCAGAATCCCAGGCTGACCCCCTTCACCTTGGTAGTTTCTTTCAACACTCTTCTCTCCTTTATCTTCTACCTTTATTTTGAAATTGAACTGAACCCAACCTTAGCACATCTGGTAGTTTTCTGATCCTCTGCATTTTTCACACCTGTCTACTTCTTTTTTCCGGAATTGTTCTGCGATCAAAACCCTTAAAAAGGAAAGATCACAAAGATGCTACAGAGAAGGCAAGAGTCCATGACTTTGGGGAAAGATTGTACCGTGAACAAAAACCGAAAGCAGGGCTGGAGGGTTAGCTCAGTGGTTCCGGCGCCTGCCTCGCAAGCGCAAGGTCCTGAGTTCTATCCCCGGTAACCACATATAATGCTGGGCACCAACAATCAATACCGCATACCACAATGCTGGGCGTGGTGGCTCACGCCTGTCATCCCAGCACTCGGGAGGCAGAGACAGGAGGATTGCTGAGTTCGTGGTGGCTTGCCTGGGCACCATAGTGAGCTCAGGGCCAGCCTGAACTACAAAGCGAGACCCGGTCTCAAAAGCAAAAAAAAAACCCGAAAGCATACAAGATGGCAATCTGTTGTTCTTGAGGAAGAAAGTCAATGTTTTCTTTTCGTTTTGAAAATGTACTATAGGAAAGAGGAAACTGTATCATGAAAAAGAGAAAAATGTGCCTCAGGAAACAGCACTGAACAGAATTAAGTCTCAATTATGTTATTATATGCCCACAATTCTCTGTTTATATAGATATTTTTCTAAATACAATGAACACCCAAAATGTGATTATGTGGCTATCTTGGAATGCTGAGTTTAACACCAATTTATATTTTCTTCTCAGTGCTTTTCTGAATTTTCCACATTATTTTATGGAAGCAATAGAAACACACAGAGGTTGAATGCAGTAAATAAGATCAGAACTCTTGAACAGCCTGGATCTGCATCCTGGCCCTGCCACTCAGTATGAATATGATATTGGGGACAACCTCCGCTTTTTGCATCTCTCTTTCCTCATATGCAAAATGAGAATTACACGGAGCAGTGTGGGGGGCTAAAGACGAGGAGACACTTGGCAGACTTAGATCTGTACTGGGCACGTTGTGAATACTCAAAAGGATTGTGATTATCTATTCTGTTGGAAATCAGCAAATGCTTTGAAATTGTGCTCTAGAAGTTCTGAAATTAAACCTATTGTCAAGCAAGAGTCTTGATTAACTGCATGATTACATGCCAATCTATACCTTGTGTAAATACAAATTCTCAAACCTGAGATGTCTTAGGGGAAGATTCATTTATAAAGAAAGATTTCACACTGTGTTAGCTTTCTATTGCAGTGTAATAAATTGCCACACACTTATCAGTTTAATCAACACAAATTCATCATTTCGGTTTCTACACAGCAGCTGCCTGGACATAACATAATTGGGTTCTCTGCTCCCATTTTCCAAGGTTGAAATCAAGATGTCAGCTGGAGCCTCCATCTGATTTAGGACTTGGGTTCTTTCCTGAGTTCACTGATTGTTGAATTCAGTTGCCCACCATGGCCGGACTGGAGTTTTATTTGTTTGTTCTCTGTCAGCCAGAAACCACTTCTCTGGACTAGAGTCTGGCTCTGCAGAGGAAATCAGCAACGTGGCTATTTCTTTTTGGCATAGCGCCAGCCAGAGAAAACTACAGCTCAAATGCTGTTCTGATAATGTTGGGCCCACCCAGGGAAATCTTGATGAACTCAAAGGAACCTGATGAGAGTCCTTAACTGCTCATGCAAAGTTCTTCGCCTTTGTCATACAATAGACATCATCACAGGAGTTATGGCTGGTCACAGTCACAGGCTCTGCCCTCACTCTGACACACACTCCAGGAGGCAGAAGTCTTGCAGTTCTGCTCGCCGCGCCCAGAAATGCTCAAAAGAGAAAGAAAAGGCCCATAGGGTTAAACACTGTGATAATAAAAAGAAAATTTGTGTGGCTTAGTCCTGCAGTGGTTCACCCAATAGATATCATTAACACATAGTAGAGATTAATAGATGAAGAGTAAGACTAAGGTGTTTTTATTCCAAATTTTTTGTTTTGTAGCTTAAAACTTGTTTATATGCACACATTTCCTCCTCACTGCTGGGGGGGGGGACAAATTCCTGTCTGAATTTTTCTCCAGGCAAAGTGCGTCTTTTATAACTTAACAATATGTGAGTGCAAATGAGAGCAGATTAATTTCATCTGCACTTTATGAATGCTAAAACTCTTGGCTTGCTTCAATTGGCACACATAGGAGGAAGAGGGATTTCTGACTATGATGGTGTGAAAGACTGGGAGGGTCCTTTGTGCAAAAGGCCACAGGTCACCTGGGAAAATGGTCAGCAGCCTTCGGGGCATGAGAAAGCACCAGTGGAATACATAGATAGTGGGGAAATGTTTATTGAAATGCTTGGCTTCCTGGAAGAACTGAGAAATTCAGTGGTTTTCTTGCCTATCCCTACTCCATCTACCCTATCTTCAGTTTAGTGAAGTCAGAGCTTTATCACTGCAGAATTGGCCACAGAACCATCCTGTCTTCTGGCAATTAGATAGGTTTAATTTGACCAGAGGGAAATCTCTCTTCCTTTTCTCGTAAAGCCACTAATCCAATCATAGCGCCCCACTCTCCTCAGCCATCTGATACTAAGCATCTCAGGAAAGCTTCAACCTCCAAATACCACTAGCATATGAATTTAGGGATTATGTTTCCGGCACACAAAACATGCTGAAACCATAGCACATACAAAGATCAGTTATAGAGTGTGGGTTTATATTAACAAGTACTCATGAACTGAAATTAAGAAAATGGCAACATTCATATCACAAAGATACTCAAGAATAAATTTGACAGCAGCAATGGAATTATTCTACCCAGAGAGCTATAGGACATTGCTCACAAAAGCTTTACAGAAATGGAAAAAATGCATTTTATCAAGAGCTTGGAAAATCAGTGGTGAAAAGATGTCAGTGCTCTCAAATCAGTAGCAGTACACAGTGGCAGGCAAGTACAAAGGTTTCAAGTTAGTGGCTAGGCTTGTGGATAAAGACTGAGTAATGTTGGGCAGAGCCCAAGATCCTCTATCTACCTGTCTATCTTCTTCCCCTCCCCCATCCTTTATCTGTCTATCCTTTCCATCCATCTCCTAACTCATTCATCTACCCTTCCTTTTTTCTATCAGTCCATCCATCCATCCATCCATCTACCCATCATCTGTATCTATGTTTATCTTTCTTAAAATATAAATATTGAAGTGAGTTGAAAAAGCTACATGTTGCTTAAAGAAAAATCTGGTTAGCTTTTTAATGAGACTTGGCTTTGGCATTTAATGATAAACTAAATCTGAACTCCAACATTTGATGTTGATGAAGTATGATCTTAATGAAGTATGCATTAATATTTAAAAAATATTTTATGGTCTAAACAAGTAGGTTGGAGGCAGAGAGCCTGCCTAGCAGGGTCCCAAGTTCAATCCCCGGCACCAAAAAAAAAAGTATTTTATTGAAAAATACTATATGGCAAAGATGGATGGAAAATAATAATTTTTAACTTCACAATATTGCTTAGTATGAGGTCTAATAGGATCTAAGTGAAATAGTAGTAGACATACTTAAAAGGCAACCATTAAGATTTAGCTCAGTGGTTCCAGTGCTTGCCTCACAAGCGCAAGGTCCTGAGTTCGATCCCCACAACCACATACAACGCTGGGCATGGTGACTCATGCCCACCAGCCATCAATACCACATACCACAGTGCCAGGCGTGGTGGCTCCCGCCTGTAATCCCAGCACTCAGGAGGCAGAGGCAGGAGGATTGCTGAGTTTGAGGCTTGCCTGGGCTACATAGTGAGCTCAGGGCCAGCCTGAACTACAAAGTGAGACCCTGTCTAAAAAAAAAAAAAGGCAACTATTAGTAAATTTTAATTATATTATCAAGAAAGTGAAAAAATTCATTAATTGGTAATATCTTTTGCAGGTCAGTTACTTGTTAGTTCTTTGCTCCCAACAAAATTGAAGGGCCCTTCACAGAGTTGTCAGGATATAGGTCATTTGAAACAATTAAATGATAGATCACTCTCAGATTTTTGTTATTTAACTCAGGAGGAGTCCAAACAATTGAATAATATTGCTGTTAAGAAAAATATTTCCATTCCCATCTACTTAAAACACATGATTCTCAGCACTTACATGTTTAACAGGAAGAACAGGAACTTCTCTTTTTTAATTGTTTATTTTTATGAGTATATGTTTGCAGTACATAACAATTACATTCACTGTGGGAACTGGTACACATACATGACATATCCTAGTGCCTTTTTCCTTTTCCCCTTCACCCTCCCTTCTTGCCAACCTCAGATTCCTTTATATATCTTGTAAGTCCTTACAGTGTGACAGCTACACTAACTGACCAAAAATCATATAAAACATGGAAGAAAATTATACTGCCACAGTGCAAATTTAGATACATTTTCCATGCTAGATTACCACCACTTTTCTCTTTTTTCCTCTTGTCTACCTTTTATTCTGTGCTTTATTTATATATTGCCTTCCTCATAGAAGAGAAACTATGCACTATATAAGTGTATCTGATTCACTTCCCTTAAAATTATGATCTGAATGTGCATCCATTTTCCTACAAATGACTCAATCTTATCCTTCTTTATGGCAGAGTAGTACTTCATTGTATATAAATAGTCCATTTTCTTGTCTTTTCATATGAATAAATAACATCCTTCAGGGCGAGAGACTTAGCTCAGTGGTTCCCTCGACTGCCTCACAATGGCAAGGTCCTGAGTTCGATCCTGGTAACCACATACAATGCTGGGCGTGGAGACTCACGCCCACAAGCAATCAATACCACATACCACAGTGTCGGGCATGGTGGCTCACAGCTGTCATCCCAGCACTCTGGAGGCAGAGACAGGAGGATGGCTGAGTTCCAGGTTTGCCTGGGCTACATAGTGAACTCAGGGCCAGCCTGGACTACAAAAGTGAGACCCTGTCTCAAAAAAAAAAA